>CAOLHI010004527.1:0-110856 GCA_948474755.1 Ctenosaura bakeri
TTAAACCATTTTTTAAAAGAGAGACCTGCTGTCCAAATCATTTTTTTCAAATGTTACTATTGAAACAATCCAGCAATGTGTGATCTGTTCAAAATAACCCAAAAATTATACTTACTGTCAAAATCTCTTCTGCCAATAGGTAACTTAGCTGAATTTTCATCATCTCCTATCTCTCTCCTTTCTTGTATTGATTCATTATTTTCAACTTCAGCATCAGCTGGCAAAGCCATTGGTCCCTCCAGTGCAAAATAAGGAAGCTGCTTAATACCCAGCTTCGGTGACTGTCTATGACGTTTAGAACCTATATTCTGAATTAAAATAATTTAGATATAAAAGGAACTCTATAACATGAGCCAGAATTCAAAAATATTTAGTGATCCCCTCATTGAAGATTCTTAAGGTGCCTGAGGGCTTTTTTCTGAACAGAAGATTGGAACATAAACTAGGGAAGCTTCACTGCATGGAAGCACATCTGGAATTTTGAAACTCCAGCCTTCTAGAACTTCAATGATTTAAGATTCTGCAGGATTAGTATGTGTAACCCAATTCATGTTCCATAGATGTTAAATGATCAGGGGTTGCATCCTTTTTTTTTTCTGATCCTAGCTAAAAACATTAAGGAAACAGTTAAAAGCAGAATGAGGATTTTGAAATGCTAAGGTACAGTGTGGCTTAAAATAATATGCATTGGACTTAAGGATTTAAGGTTGAAGAAGTTATTTGAAGACATTATACAAATATTCTCAAATGGACTTGAAAAAAATTAATGTTTTCCTGATGTTTGATAGTAAAGTTTTACCAAATTTAAACTGTACATTGGCATACAAAGAATAACATTTTGTAGCAAATCTAGTTCCTTTTAAAAAGAGAAACAGAAAAACTCACAGAGAACTCTGGGGCTCCATCTTCCTCTTTATCCAGAAAACTGCTGTCCTCTATTTTATAATGTTCAAGAGAAGATGCAGGCCATGGCTTTTCAGCTTTCCCTCCATTCTGTATTACTTTTCCAAAGCTGAATGTACTTAGCAACATATCGTCTTCTGCTTTTCTCATAGACTTCGAAACTGAGAGTAAATAACCTTGAGAAAAGAGAAGAAAATGAGCAGTAATGTGTAAAATGAAATATACATTCTTTGATGCATTAATGTTTGCATGAAAGTTAATGAAGTTTAAATATTGGAAAGAGAAGTTGCTGCAAATTGTCTTTGGTTACAAAAAAAGCTGTTTATATAGCGTGTGAAATGAATAGGTACCACTTGAATGGCTTATGTCATTCATAAGGTGACCATTAGTTTAAGAAGTGACCTTTTGTATGCTATTAAATTTCTTTTATTTTAAACCATGGGTGACTTTTTAATATACTTGGGATTATAAAATATCATACATCACAGGGCATTTATCTGACTACTACTTCTTTTGTCAAAACTTCTTTTCCTTCTGAAGTGGACTTTAATTTCCACTTCAGAAGATATCAGAAAGGGAACTAATTTGCTCATGAGTGGGAAAAGGGAATCGAGAAACGTTCCTTGTCTGTGCTTTGAAAACAACACCAGACAAAAAAAAATTGCACAAATGATATGCCCATAATAAATGTTCTATAAAATTGTGGATGATGTGGAGAAAATGGATAGAATCCCCTGTCCCCGTTCGCTTTAGTTAAGCACTCAGATGAACTTGATCTTGAATTAGTTCAGGACAAACAAATATATATGTACTTCCTTTTAACTAACTTAATAAATTTTGCTCCTAGATGTAATAGTGATCCCTAACCTTTAAAAAGGATTAGAAAAAATCACAGAGAATTAATCTTTCAGTGTTAATTAGCCACAGGACCTTGCCAAGACCAATGTACCAAGGATTATCAGGTGCTGGGAGAATAAACGCTTGTCACCATTGTGCTCTTACTTGTCAGTTTCTGGAATCATCTAGTTTGTCACTGCTGAAATAATGACAATGGATGGATGTGTACCTTTGTATCATACCACCTGACAATTCTTATCTTCCAAATCTGAGATTGTTTGCTGTCATTTTTTTGCTACTGTATTTGAATGTAGATATGAAATAGGACTCTGAAGTGACTTTGTATGCTAAGAATATTAGACTGCTCAGACTAACTGGCATGCTTGATTCTAAGCACATATGGAAATAATTTCAATTGATTACTTTGTTAGCATGGAGTTGTAAGGTAACCAATGGGCTCTCTAAAGTAAACTACTGACTTGAGCCAAAAATGCTTGCAAGTGTGTGTTTTCTGACATCTATGCTTCATGGAAGGTTTGTTGCATTTTCTAGTAGCATGCTGTCTTACACTTAGCCCTAAGGCAGCATCTGAGACCCCCCCTTTTTTGTGTGTGCTTCAGACCCCAGATCCCTACTACCAATTAAGGGCATCTGCACCCTTTCTGGAGACCTCCAGGAGCAATGGTTTAGAGAGTAATACCCTATATGCCCATCCATTCTCCCCTTGAACTTTAAAATAGGCTTCTGGTCCTTTCCAGTTGCATTGTTTAGCCGATTTGTGGTGGTATAGCCAGCTGTGGGTCCACAAGGCTAAAATTGGCTCCAGTACCGACTGTGGCTGTTTACCCCTGACTTAGACTATCATCAGGTTGACTGAAATATTGACACCCAAGTTGACAACTAGTAATCAGTATAATATAGTGGGAGAATGATTAATTGGAGATTACAGGTTGAAAGCCTGTGGAGAAGGTATCTTGTCTATGAGAACAAGGATCAAAAACAATCAGTGGGACAAGGCTCATGGCCTGGTTACCATTGTAAGTATTTGCTGCTGCCTATGAAAGCCTAAGCATAGACACTGCTGTTTAGTTAAGTACAATGTCTGCAAGATTTTACCTTCTGTGACAGTGTATGAATAATTCTAGTTCATCACTGCATCTTCATGTACTCTTACACAAGGGGCTGACAATAGGAACAAATTTTAAAGTTGACTAGAATTCAAAATGGAGCAACTTTAGTTAAGCAAATGCAGACACACACACAGAGAGAGAGAGAGAGAGAGAGAGAGAGAGAGAGTCTTTAGCTTGAACATTTAAGCAGGCAATGCCTTCTGTGAACTGAATTGTCCAGGCTACTGAATCTCTAACAGCTCTGGAGAGTAGACTGTGGAAAAGCTGTGGAAGCACTATCTATTTTGTCTAAACTCTTTTACTGCTTATGATTTGTGAGATGTTACTTCTGAAATGTTACTTATGTGCTTTAAAACTGAAGTAATATACAAGCCTGTTTAAAGTCCTCCTCGCTCCAGTAAAAGCATTTAATTAGCATCTAAAATTACTAAGCACCATCATTGATGGCCAACGGCAGCCATTTATGAGGCTATATGTCTGTTTGGCCATATAATGGGTCAAAGTCAAGTGAAGAGCAGCTAGGCCCAATAATTGGAGCCCCATCCAGAGTGCTAAGGGGGGAAGGGAGAGGCTCATTACAGGATAGCAGGAAGGAATCAAGAAACACAAAGTTTCAGACATAGGTTTGCACTTTTCGTTTTTCATGGACAATATGATCACTACCCAATTGTCAGAAAGTCCTGGGTGGAGTTGGTCAAATTCCAGTTAGTAGAGGCAGAGCCTTCAGGTAAGACAGCTCTGCATGTCTTGGCACCTCTACTTGGTAATCTAATTAACTATAGAAGCACATAGTGGTAGTTTAAGACCAGCTCTAGGCTGACCTTTTACTTGGACTGGGGAGAACTACTTAAACATGATCAAAACAGCAGAGTTAATACTATCATTATGCAGGGAAAAGAAAATGGAATTTTTTTGGTCCTGTAACATGGAAAAACACACACTAAGAAATGAGTTTTATAACAACACAGTGCAGGGAAAATTTTATAAACTAATAGTATTTGCAGATGCAGTGTTGTTCTTATATGGTTGTGCTGCCAAGCATATTGAAAGGCATGCGGTAGGAAGGGGGAGAGGATGAAATATCTTTTTAATACTGTACAGTTGGAAAGAGGTTTAGTTGTATTCAAATTTTAAATCTCTACTTCACACAGAATCAAGTAGGCAATAATCAAAGTGAGCACGTGGGACAGAATTAAATATCTAATGGATGGATTAAATATTTTTATTTTAATTTCAGTTAAAACAACCATAACCCAATAGCAGCCATTAAACTATTAAACCTTAGTGTTTAAACTTAAATTTGCCATGGAAGTGTAGGAAGGCTCTCATCAAAGAGCAACAGAGATGCATAACTGAAAGATTGCTGCAACTTAATCTATTCCATGGCTTACTTCCCTGAAGGAGGGAGATTCTATGTGTGGCAAAGTTAGATTTTTTTGAAGAAACAACAGTAGAGGAAGGCCTTAACGCAGCTCCAGACAAAAGACCAAGACTTATCATTAGACAGAATGAGGTAGTGAGGAAGCAAATGCTTCAGGGCAGGGAGTTGGTGGTACATGGCCTACCCTCTGTCCACTAAATCAATGTGTTTCTTTCAGGTGCAGCAGAAGAGGCTGACTCATTGCCTGCATAGAAATAAGATCAAATTGGCAGTCTGCTTAGCTCCTGTACATGGAATTAAAGGAGCTGCCACTTTCTCCTTCTCAGCCAGCAAAAAGTTTTGGGATGGAGCTGCTCCAGAAACTTGAGAAAGGAAGGCTTATATATTTCAGAGTTTCCTGTCATAGAAGACAGTAGTTTAGCAGCAAATATTAACTGCAAAGCTACAGATCCAAAGACTATGCACTCTTTATGGGAAAAAGGATAGAATTTACAGTTCCTGGAAAGTGTGTAGCAGTAGCAGCTACCATCTTCTGGTAACTGCTGAGATCTGAAGATTCTAATGGAGCCCCCTGTTGACACAAGGATTTAGAAGGGCTTGCTGCTCCTAATGATGCTGTGCTGAAAGTGCTTTTGAGAAAAGGTAGCAAGTGATTTAGGGTATATTGGTGTGGGTTTGCAGCACTGCTACCAATATTTGCAGAATTACCCTGACTAGCAAATTAGTTGTATTCCAAGAGATCTCATGAATTTTGACTGAATGTGTGACATAGTAATAATAGCAATTTAGTATCACAAAGGTAAAGGTAAAGAAATGTTAGCCAGTTGTATTTTGACTGTTAAAAGCCATATTAAATCAAATTAAAAACATGCCGATGTTGTCTGTTAGAAAATAGTTTCCAGATTGCTGTGGTATGAAATCATGTCACTTATTCCATCAAAATGGCTGCCTGTAGTAACATATTTAAAGATGCCAATAGCAATTAAAAGATGCTGTTTTCAAGTAAGTCTTGAGGTTTATTCAAGGTAAGCAATGTTCTGTTTTTCCCCCAATTCATAGTGGAAAAAAAACACCCTGCAAAGTAAAATGAGTGAAGTTTTCCTTTAAATTGGTGTCAAAATTCATGTTGCCAGTCAAATGTAGTCTTGTATCTTGAAACTCTGCTTGTGTGTTCTTTAACTATGCTATAGGTTAATATAGATGTGAGATGCCTCCAGTTAATATAGCACAGTACACAGTTTGTTGCCATTAGATGAACACTGCTATGAAGAAGATATTTCAAACACTCTGCAGGTCACTGACATTTCATGGCTGAGAATTTTCCACCTGCCATCTTACTAATGATTCGGAAATGTGTTTTCTTTTGTCCACTTAGGTTAATGAATATATGTTTTAGTTTAATAATGACAGCAACTGTTTACAACTTGGATAGGGCACTAATTATTTCCCACTTTCTCTTTTTCTTTTCCAATTTTTTGCTGAACAGGTTTTTAACATTTATAGATATTTTGGACTTGTCAAGCAATTTGTAGTTAAAGCACATACATTTTTCAAGAGCCTATTCTCTCCCCCCGCCCCCGTGCAATATATTTGAAGAATTTGTCTCTAAAACGTACAATCTGAACTAAAATAAATTGCAATAGTTTCTGTGGCATGCTCATTGGTTGACAAGACTTTTTACAATCCAATTTATAAAGTCTTCTTAGTCTGTAAAAACTAGTTAAAAAAACAAAACCCTAGTAAAACTAGTGAAAAAACACTATGTGTACGCAACAGTATTATCTTGTGACTTATAATATTATTCTGAGTCAGAAACACAGTAAGATTTGTGTCCATATACCAAACATGTTTAATCATAGCAATATAGAATGCTATGTGTCTCTGGAAGCAAGTACAATATATACATCAGTGACAATATGTACATAATCAGATTTGCAAACAGAAGGACACTTATTATAGAAACAGCACATTACAGCATAGTATATTTGTGAATTCCATGACACTCAAATTGTCCTTAACATGAAGAACAGATTCTAAAGCTAAACAACTAGCAGATAAATGCTTGACGTGAAATCTGTACGACATATTTTTTATTGGATGTAGTTAATCTTCTGTAGTTAACATGTAGATGTAATTAACACTGAACATTGTGTGAGAATGTACCTTCAAATGACCTGTCAATTTAGGCAAGGAATGCTCAGAGGTGGTTTTCCATCTTTGAAATAAAGCCTTCAGCACCTGGTATTCATTGGAGGTCTCCTGTTCAAGTACTAACTGGGGCTGACTGCTTAGCTTCCAAGATCAGGCAGGATCTGGTGCCTTTAGGGTATTTAGGCCCTGTTAGAAACAAGTAATCTGTGATACCTTACATAAATCATCATTGTTAAACACAGTATTTCTGCAAAGGAAGTTAATGTTATATAGCTTTGTGTTCTAGGAATATGTTTGTTCAACATTTCCCATTCAAAGAAAATCTACTCTGCAATCTCCTGTCTTCTGATTTAATCATTTTTAGTCCATACCTATTAAAAGGCAGTTAGTGCTTTCTGGCAGTAAAATATCTCTACAGCAAGCCAGTTAGTTCTACAAACTTATTCTTCCAGATACCTTTGTCCATGTGCTCACAGGTCAAACCTGGGGAAAAAATTACTCCTGGTTTGAAACTAAAGGTAGTGGCAATGCAGGTTTTTGACAGCCTTTAAAAAAAACCCTAGAATTATTAGAACCAATGTCACCTAATGGTTGTTTTAGTTTCTCTTGCCGGTTAGCCCACACTAGACTAAATTTCTTATGAGAACTGATTGTTTAGAATATGAAACAAGCCCACAAACTTACTGATTATTTCATCTATATAATTTCAGTACCTTTCACTGGAGCCTAGAAATGAGATAAATTCTATTTTACTGAAGAGGAATGTTGAAACTATAAGTAATAAAGCTGAGTAATAATCAAAATGTTTTTCTGTGGAGCATGGCTTATATCCATTAGTATAGATACCAGCTGCCACTACAAGCAGTCTTTGGGACTGAATAAGGAAGAAGCATCCATATCACACACATTCAAGGAAAACACAGGCTGACGAAAACCAATCCAGTTGAAACATCTCACTTAAAGATCCTGGGAATGGATGTACGATCAACTCTCACTATCACTATATCTAAATATTATATCTATCATTGTATTTAAATAGTTTTTTTGTACTACATTGTCCATTGATTGCTTATTACCAGTAATTGTTTTTTTTTTTTTTTTGTATAACGTTGTGGTCTCAGAGCCTTATGTCTGACTTCTTTCTGTATATGTACATGGATGTTATGTTTGATGTGTCAAAAATACATTGTAAGATTTTGGTTGGTATATATAGTAATATTTGATCATTGCTTTATGCTTTTCTTTTCTTTTCTTTTTTTTGATCCCTCCCATGGGTAATAGTTTTTTAAGTTTGGAAGAGGGAATATTTTTAGTTTTTCTGGTGTTTTGAATATGTAACAAAACATATGAGGGCCTAACTCAGAGCTTTCCAAATTTTTTATGTTGGTGACACACTTTCAAGACATGCATCATTTCGCAACACAGTAGCTCAGTAGGTAATTCAGTAAGTGGATGCAGCCCCTCCACCTGAGCCTGGCCCGCCGCCCCCTTACCAGGGTCTTCCTTGGCCCAGGGGAGGCAGTGGCAGAGGTAGCCCCTTCACCTGGCCCTGGCGGCGGGAGAGGTAGCCCCTCTACCTGGTTTGCTCACGCGGCACACCTACACACTGCAAGTGACACACTAACATGTTGCGACACACAGTTTGGAATGCTCTAGCCTAACTACATTACATTATATATGTCAGATGTAGCTTTAAAGCATTTTTAATAGTTAATGTTGAATGTGGCTCACTTGATTTGTGTTAAGATCACAGCATGCACAATCATGCAACTCTAACAAATTAAAACTGCCATTAGGCTTCAGCTCAGTCCAAAAATTCCTTGCGGTCAACAAAAAGCAGACTGCACCATGGTGTCCTAATTTTATCCAACCAATAAACTTTACACTTGCCATAGCTTCAAAAATTACCTTCTAAATGTAATTGAGTATATACCATGTTACAGAGCTCCTACAAAGTTATCTTGGTAACGCTAGAAGGACATTTTAGTAGCTTGTTATGTCATGCATTCCTTTTTTGAAATCAGTCCCTCTGAAGAGTATTAAGAAAATCAACAATCATTAAGAAAATCTGAAAACTTCCTTTCAGAATGCACTTTTGCCCCTAAAATTCATGAGAATAAGTAACAAGTTAACACGTTATATATAAAATGTAACAACTCTACCAGTCAGTTGTGTTATTTTGCATAAGTCATTGTTACTCAGTGGGGAATAATGTTCCATTTGCAGAGAATCTTTTCCAGTGGATAACTATAATGTTAACTGCACAGGATTCTTTTTGACACATGATCAGCAGAGACATGAAACTAACTGTAGCCAAATGGTGGGTGAGTGATCATTGCATTCCCTGTTTGAATATAGACACATATCTTCTGTTTTCATACCTGTTGAGATTCACCAAAGAATGAGTCATGAACTCCTTCTTTCCAGCTCCCGGAAAGGCTCAGACAATATTAGGACCAGGTATTGGGAAGTTCTTGAGAAAGATGTCTTCAGAAAGTTAAGCTGTAAATCCCCTCTTACGGCTTTCACTATTGCCCAATTGTTTGTGCTTGCATACAGAAGTGAGCGGGTGGGAAGTACATATCCTCCATAATCCTGCTTTCTGGTTGACTTAGGGAATTTGATATGTTTGGCATGGAGAAGAAAAGACAGTGATGTGATATGATAGCTATCTTTAACTATCTGAAGGAATATCATGTAGAAGCTGGAGGGAGCGTTTTCTCCCCCTGCTGCTCCAGGAGTTAGAATATGAACCAATGAATTCAAATTATAAGAAATGAGATTCTACCTAAACATTTGAAAGTTGTTTTTTTTTTTTACTGTAAGAGTGCTTTGACAGTAGAGTAGATTGCCTTGGATGGTGATGGACTTTTTCTCTTTGGATATCTTTAAACAGAGGTTGGATGGGTGCCTTTCAGGAATACTTTAGTTGTCTATTTCTACATGGCAGGAAATTGAGCAATAAAGCCATTGTGATCCCTTTCAACTCTAAGATTATATGATTCTGTGATTTCTCAATCTGATTTGCAGTAGCTGTGTTCAGAAAGCTATTGAATAAATCTGTACAGTTGGCCCTCCACATTTGCAAGAGTCAGGGGCACAAAACCTTCGTGAAAGTGGCAAAAACACAAATAACTCTTACCCCCACAATTCCCCTCCAGAGCTCCTCCCTCTCATTCCTTTGCTTCCAGCCCCAGTATTGGTGGGTGGGGAGAAAAAAGACAGAATAAAAAGCTTACTGATACTTTCCCCTCAGAGAGAGAAGAGCACAGTTCTTCTCTTCCAGTTACTTCTGGTGGCCATCTCGAAAAGGGAAGGGTAGGAGAAAACAGAACACCTGACCAATGAGCAGTCATTACACAGCAGAAAATATAGCCGCATGGGAGAGATGACATTTCTCCAGCAGTGGGAAGGGGGACTTTGCTCATTGCCCCCAGGTCCATTTTAAACACAAGCCTGGCAAGCCTGGGGTGAGGAAAGCAAGAGAATGGGAGGAGGAAAAGGGAGGGCTGAGGGAGGCAAGCATGAATAATCAAATTCAGGAAGGTCAGAACCGTGAGTGTAGAGGGAAGACTGTACTGTATTCCTGTACAGCTGCCCTGTCCTGTACAGTTTAAAGTAAAATGTCTTGTTACAAGGGCTTGGGGACAGAGCCCAGAACCAGTCTGGGACAGATGGAACCAGGCTTCCAGGGGAATTTGATGGCTTCAAGATGCTGAAGCTAACATGGAGTATATTCTTACTTATCAGTGAGAACTTACTTACCAGTTAATTGAATCAAAATCATTTCTCCTTTTTTACCCCGCTTTCCCCCCTGGTTTCTTAGCAGCAATTACAATTTTAAAATGTATAACATAGAGGCATATATGTCTGAACAGAATCTTGGATATGCTTTGAAAAAAAGTTTGTTTTATACAGTTTATCCGAAGCTCATTAAAACTTCATTACAACTTACATTTATCTTAATATGTTTCCTTAATATGATTACCTTAATATGATTTCAGAGACATTTTAGAATTAAAGGAAGAAGGCACATTTTAAAAGATTTAAAGAAAAATATTATCCCTCTGTAAGCAGTAATTTAGTTTTTTATTATTATTATTATTATTATTATTATTATTATTATTATTTTTGTATTATTATTATTTCAAAAGAGAGGTAGTCGGGTAATGTTAATCTGGCTGCTTGTCAACACTTGTCTATCGGCCAGAAAAAGATCTGGCAGGAATATTTCATTTCTGTACCAAAACCTAAAAGACTAGAGTTGATTTTTTGCAGATGAGTTGAAACGATGTTGTCCATTGAAAACAGCAAAGGGCAGCTGGGAATAGGTGAATAGTCCAGCTTTCAAACACAATTTATTTGAAAAACCAACAGTGGAATAATATTAAGAGGGAATATGTGCTCTGAAGGTAGGCTTGTGACTTTTATGGCTATTCTAAGAAGGAAAATGTAGGGAAGTTGCTAAGATTTTACTTAAGCAATTCATTTAAATAAGTAGGGTTTGTTATTAATTTACTAATACAGACCTTTTTCTTTTATAGTTTAATAATTTGTCACTGATATCACAGAGCCAGTATAGTGTAGTGGTTTGAGCATTGGACTATAACTCTGGAGACCAGTGTTTGAATACTCACTTGGCCATGGAAACTCACTGGGTGACCTTGGGCAAATCACACACACCTAGCCTCAGAAGAAGGCAAAGACAACCTCCCTCTGAACAAATCTTGCCAAGAAAACCCTGTGGTAGGCTTGCCTTAGGGTTGCCTAAAGTCAGAAGTGACTTGAAGGCACACAACAAAAATGTTACCACACTCAAGAGTATGCATGCAATCAACCTGGCCTTTGTAAGTAAGCATGCAGAACTGTGACTGGCATACAACTTTTTAACGTTATTACACCTTTATTCATTTTGCAGAAGCAGTATGCTTTTGTGCCAACACTACTCTTCAAGTAGTTTACTGCAATTTTAAATTAAAAAAAAAAAAGCACTGCTTTGAGGTAGTAAGCAATTGCTACATTATCATCCCAAGCTGGGTTGGGTCCCCTATTGGGAGAATAAAGGGATATAAAATAAATAGAGAAATAAGATTTCAAAGATCTCAATGTTTTGTGTTAGTATTGCACAGTGGTATCAGTAGAGATGTGGACTGCACCAGGTGACACCATCGGGAGGGGTGACGCAGAAATGTCTGTCTTCCCTTTTCTCTTCTCCACTTCTGTGAGAATCCAGATAGTTTCATACAGGATGATCAGCTCAATTTTTATCCCTTCCCTTTCCCCACAGCCCAACCATGACCCTGAAGAGGCTCTGGTGGCTCTGGTCTGAGCATCAAAAGGCAGTGGTGACAGTCTTTGGGAGCATAGCAGATCTCAGTGTCCTTGGGGGGTGAGCTTCAGAGTTGGAGCTGGAGAAGGTGCTGGTAGCCATGGGGTTACCTTGATCCAAGTTAGGTAGGTGAATGAGTGTGCAAATGGTGGGGAACACACTGCTCTAACTGCTGCTGCCCTCCTAATGGAGGCATGGGGATGGGGTGAACCCACAGAAAGGGATGGGTCACCATGCACATACGTGATCTCTGTGACCGCCATTCTTCTTCTTTGCTCAGGATCTTCCCCTCTTTCCTCCCCTTCACGATCCTCTCTATGTCCCTCAAACACCAGGACCACTCTCCCCAGGTCTTTGAGCATGTCCCAGTCTGGACCCAGAAAATGGTTTCCTTTACTGGGGTTCTCAGTGCAGTCCTCTCCTATCTCTCCTTATGAAAGGCTGAGATCCCAGTACCTTCACATGCATTGGGACAATTGGAAGGTGGGTCACTGTGGGGGTAGACTGGGACCTGCCAGATGGAAAAGGATCCATGGAAGTAACAGCATGAATGCCTGAATTGGGTGAGACCAACCCTAGTGTCACTACTGGTATTGAATCGTGTTTTTGCCCTGTATTTTCCAGACTATTGGTAACAAATAATTAGTTTGTAGTTTATGACTAAAATACCTCTGACAACTTTTTTTAATTAATTTTGTTGTAATTCCATCGTATAAAACAAACATTTCTCATTGTACATTTTACTGAATTATTACAGCTGTCTTCCACTCCTCTCTGGATTTCATTAACTGTTATTTCATTGACATATTAAGATTATGCATCGCATTACATTTATTAACATACAAGATAGTTCCTGCTTTTCAACTCAACTTTACACGTTCCATGATATTCCCCTGATTTTCTCCTTCTAGCTACGCATGCTACCATGAATAAAGAATTGTTTCCTGTCAACACCCAACCCACGTCCAGAACAATTTGCCATTCTTTATTAATGTCATCATCTGATTTTCCTTTTAGTCTCTGAGAGACTATATCTGCATTCCGGTTACCCACCATTGCTCTATTGTAGTTATCTGTTCAGTATTCCATAACCTTGCATATTCAATACAGGCTGTCATAATCATATACAATATTATTCTCCAATATTTCTTTACAGCAATTCCATCTAACATGTATGTCATATTTAATAAGTACAGTTCAGGTTTGTTATCAAGTTGAACCCTCAATATTGTACAAATCATATTGTGTATTTCATTCCAATACTTTTTAGCCTTAGGACATGACCACCACGTATGAAATAGTGTACCAACATTCTCCTGACACTTCCAACATTGTCCTGTTCCCGTATTATATATCTTCTTTAATTTTTCTGGTGTCATTGTACCATCTATGAAAAAGCTTATAATAGTTCTCTTTTAGGTTCTGAGCTGCAGTAAATTTTTGTGTCCATTGCCAGCTCTGTTCCCAGTACTCTAACTAAATTGGATGTCCGACATTTTGAGTCCACAATATCATTGCTGGTTTAACTGTCTTGTCTTCCCTTTCTTGGTGTAAGATCTCTTGATATAAATGTGATAATAAGTGAGGTGGGTTTTCCTGGAATAGCTTTAATAATCTTCTTTGCTAATACCTCTGACAACTTCTGATGTTCATAGAATCATGTCACTGGATCTAGTCTGACACCCTGCCCTGTAGGAATATATAACTAAAGCACTCTCAAGAGATAGCCATCGAACCTATGTTTGAAACCTTTAAAGAAGCAGAATTTACTACTCTCTGAGGCAATCTATTCCACCATTGAAGAGCTCTTACAATCAAGAAGATCTTCCTAACTTTTAGGTGGAATCTCTTTTCTTGTAATTTAAATCTGTTTCATGTTCTGGTCCCTGGAGCAAGATAAAACAAGCTATCATATCATCTCTCAATCTTCTCTTCTACAAGCTAAACATACTCAGCCCCCTTAGCTGTTCCTCATTGCATTTGGCTTCTAGACCTTTTACCATCTTGTTTGCCCTTCTGTAAATGTGTTCCAGCTTTCCCAACAGTCTCTGGAGTGACAGACAAAGGTGAGCTTGTGTTTTGGGAATCAAGGTTGATTGTTGGGCTGAGTTGTCTGGAGGTTTGCTTTTTATAATGCTTTTTGTTTAATGTTTATTATGTTTTTATAATGTTTTCACAGTTCAGCAACAGCTGTATTTGTTATTACTCTTTGTGGGGTTGTCAGGTCAAAAGCATCCCATACCCTGAAATTTCAAGTTCAACAACAGAGCTAGGGTGGCCCCTGGTGATGCTATTGAGCATCATCCACAGTTGCTCAGAGCACGTCATTCAAACAAACAAACAAACAAACACAATGCAAAATCTAACAACTTAGATCAATGGATCTTAACCTGAGGATAGAAGAAGACCCCTCCAGCAGACCTTGGGCATGCATAAATAGGGAGAGGTGCTTCTTCAGTATTGAGATCCCAAGCCATTTAGGACTTTAAATGTTGAATGCAGGCCAAAAGCAGGATAACAGCTAGTCCAATTCCTTTAAACCCAATGTTTGCTGGCTTCCATATGGTATTCTAGTCAACAGTCTAGCTGCTGCATTTTGCACTAGCTGCAGTTTTGGAATCATCTTCAACAGTAGCTCCATGTAGAATTCAGTCCACTGACAGCTGTGATTAACTTACCCATGTATTTAATTAATCATGATTTGTAAAGAGGGGGCATATTCAGTATCAGAGTGGGCAAAGTATATCCAATGGGTTCTAAGATCCAGTTAAAAAGAATGGTCCCAATGCTGTCTAGGGAATGTGGGGGCAAATACACCACTTTTGGGCCCCAGGTCCATATTAGGCCCAGGAGAGGCTTAATGAAAAAAAAAAAAGAAGTGATCCAGAGGTGACCTGCAAAAAAGACTTTCCTGAGCCTAAAATAGCCTGGTGAAAGGCAAAAACATGGTGAACATGTGCTTGCACCTCCTAGAGGACTTAGGGGACATTTGGGAACAAAACATTTTTATTTTTTGCAGGAGGTAAAGCAGGAGGTGTGGTTTGCAGTTTAAGGAAACTGCAATTCTTAGCCAGAGAGTTCTTTGGTCTCAGTAGACTACAAACCCCTGATTTCCAAAGGATGTTGAAAGTGGAATAATAGCACTATAACAATGTAGTGTGGAAATGACCTTAGTTCTGACAGTTAGGGTTGGCAACTGACCAAAAAAATGGAACCTTCTTGTGGTTTTAACAGCAGTTCAGACACCAGCAGGTGAAATTTTTTGTTTCTTGAGAGTAAGCCCAACAGTGGATGGGATGGACCTAAAGATTCTGTTCTGTTTTGCTCAGAGAAGTAATCTTTGAACAGAAAGCACCCTTCCCTCAGTAAAATGTATTTTTTGTTTTTAGAGCATAAACTCTCCTTGGATTCAACCCAGTGTTGGCATACCCGTGTTGTTAAATGCACGGTTATGGGCCCATTAAAATATAGCATTAACAACATTTGCTGACATTAGTAATCAACAATTTAACAGAACACCTCTATATTAGGACCCTGTCCATGTTGGCAAGACCATGATGGTAAAGTGACTCCAGTCCTTTTCCTGTTTGGTGAATACAAAAGATAACACTGCCAAAGTTCTCAGTCAGCACTTTTCTAGCAGCAGTGAACTCACATGAGAAATAAGAATGGCATTTGAAAGCCTTTTCACCATATAAGCCTCAGAAAGGGACCTGGGTTTTCTGATATTATTATGCTTGAGTGAATCCTATCAGTAATCTATAAATTGCACCATAAATGAAAACTGCTAATGACTTTCTGAAGACATAGATGAGCTTGGGAAATTTTATATTTCAATGCAGCATCACTATAGTCTGTCCAAAACTGAAATAGTTTCCAGAAGTTCCATAAACATCCTCAGACAAGCATCCAAATGAACAGGAGCCAAAAGCTTGTTTCCTGCCTGAATGTAATAATCAGAGAATAGTGCTATTACAGGATGTTTTAATATTAATTTCCACCTAAATTTTAAATTCTTTTGTTAGATACCATTATTTAATTCCAGAAATATTTATTGATATTCATGGATATTATAAAGTATACTGGCATGCAAAACCCATTGACAAAATTTAGATTTTGGTCAGTGCTGCTGTAAGATTGCCTTTTAAAAACTTTTCTCCTTCCTGTTCTGGGCACAAATCCCTTCCTGCTTCTCATTTTTCGAGGTAAATATACCACATCATTACAGTCGAGGTAAATATACCACATCATTACAGGCCATTTTTGTGAAACCTGGTAACTAAAGCATAATTTGACAATTCAGTTTTAACCAATGGAGGGAGGGAGAAACGGTATACCAACTGTCCCCCCCACCAATAAAAATTTCTGTCTGTGAGGGATATAGGTTGTTCTCCTGATTCAACAGGGGGAAAAAAGTACAGTCAGCCTGCCACATTTGCTAGGGTTACGGGTGCAAGACCCCTGCAAAAATGGGAAAATTGAAAATATCAGAATGTGTGTGTATGTCTGTGGGAAGGAGTCAAGACACAGTGGGGAGAACGGGCATCTGGGATGCAAACTAGGTCAGGGAAAGAGGAAAAGGAGGTGGATTGGCATAGTCACCCTATATTTCCTTTTTCGCCCATCTCCTTCCTTGGATGTATGTGAGGCATTGTGAGAGGGTTTGTTGTGTTGAGAAACTGGGCTGAGCCTTCCTTAGTTGACCAGGCAGCTGCTGGTGGAGGAGGACCAGAGGCTGGCTTTTAAAGGGCTGCACAGCCTGATTGGAGACACCACGGGAAGAAGGTTCCCTCGAAAAGAAAAGCCTGAGGTGTGGGGCAGGCATTGCAGAAACTCAGAGATAAATCTGTGAAAGCAAAACCTGCAAATGTGGAGGTCTGACTGTATAACTACTTCTTCATATCATAATTTACAGTTCAAAAAGCACCATATTCATTCAGATTTAATTGTTAGTTCAGTTGAATCTAGGTGGTTGCTGTCTTTCAGTCCATCGTCTTTAGATGCTATTGTATATCAGATAGTATGCATCTTTCAAGCAATATTCAGTATTGATGAATATAGAATAATTTGTATAATTTTACCCTGCAGAAACAAAATGGCTTTCAAATTAAACTTTAATTTAGTAGAAGCACCACAACAAAGCTTAAGAATATTGTAGGTGTAGAAATTCTCTAATACAAATATATCAGAGCTCAGGAGTGGTGATTCCCGGCACAATAATTAGGGTGTCTCTACCAGTTAAGTGCTGGAGGTAAAACCTAATTGCTACTAATGTATGGGGCCAAAAATGAAAAATCAACATATTGATATTAGGCAAAGTAGAAAAATTTCTCTTTCTCCTTCTCTTCTTCTTTCTCCACCATCACCATCACCATCACCATCGCCACCTCCATCTTGGCCATTTCCGCACTACACTCTTATAGCATGATTATTCCACTTTCAACATCCTATGGAATCCTGAGGTTTGCAGTTTTGGTGGCCCCTCCCGAAACTTCAAACCCCAGGATTTCATAGAATGTTGAAAGTGGAATAATTGTGCTATAAGAGTATAGGCCATCTTTCTCTAATTTTTCTAATTTAAACAAAGTGTCTGATCAAAGTTTAAAACTAGATTGCAAAGCTAATAAATTCTCCTACAAATAACAAATAGTAGCAATGAGCTTATTTATTACTGTTTTCTGGTATAAGCCATATATAAAGGAAAAAGGCTATTTTCTCCTCATTTTATATGTAATTTATTGAATATGAAACTTTATCTGACTGAGATACACACCTAAAGCAGATTAGACAATCATAACTTATTTTTCTGCCTTTCCAGTAAGCAATAGAATAATAAATTAATGTCAATATCATATACCATAGTTGGACACTTTTTTTTAGTGTACCAATGTTTTGCATCACCTTAATAAATGGAAAACCGATTATTTAGTATTATTCTAAAGAAATAAACTGGGTCCTCCTCTCATAGAACTTCCAAATGCATGAATGAGAGATTGCACAAAGCATCATGTCCCGTTATAGTCAATGGACACACTGGACACATGCCTGCACTGTTGCGTCCATTGATTATAATACAGCATTTTCTGTTGTACACAGGGGTTCTTGGAACAGAACCTCCTCATATACGGAGAGTGCACTATATCTAGTTTGTGAGCTCGGCAGCAAATTTTCAATAGGTTATATTGTTAACTGCAAATACTATAATGGTTAAAATTTTAACTGCAAATATTATAATGCCAGCATTTCATGACTGCTATTACTTAACAGTGAGATGGAGATTCTGATTGCATCAGTGTTTCTAATTCCCTCCATTTCTAACTGCTGATCTGCCAGTCAATGTTTCATTAAGGGTGCAGGGAGGAAAATCTATCTGGAAGATCATAGACAATGATTTGAGAGTCTACTGTTACCCTGATCTCTGGGGTCACAATGGGGAAGGGAATTAGCAGAGCACAAGCTAGCAATACAAGAGACAGGGCAACCTAGCGAGATCTTGAACCCAATGTCTACAGGGTCAGGTCGAGTCAAGGAGCAAACAGAAGTAAATAATAATTGTTTTCTTTATTGATGTACAGCACAGTCAAACATGTGTATGCAAACACACTCACACAGACCTATAGAAATAAAGGTAAGAGTTGGATAGAGGGTTTTAAGAGGAGATTTTGTATGGGAAATACTACACCTGTCCTGAAGCCCGGGTAGTCTGAAGAGAAAGTCAGTTGAAGTGGAGATTCTCAGCACGAGGAGCTGAGGGGACGGCTCATCGAACAAAGCGACAGCAAGGCGGGATGGAAGCCAGAAGCGATCCGAAGAGACACTCAAAATCAGGGGGTCTTATAGGGGAAAATGTGCCCGCAGGCTAGTCCATTCCTGGGGAATACGATGGGTTTTGGGCTGGAGACAAAGCCGCCGAAAGGTCAGTATTTTGCATGATTGAGTTATGACAGCATTGTCAATAGAGTCTACAGTACTGTCTACAGTATGCAAACGCGGAGTGCTCGACAGTTGAGTATTCGGCTTGTCAAGCTGCCTGCTTGGGGCAGGGAGTCTTTTGTAAACAGCATGCATACATAATGTGATCTTAAAGAGTACTTGCCTTGAGGTCTCCTAAAGCAGCAGTCTGGCTATTACTGGCCTGCCTGGATCAGTTTTGAATGGTTCAGCTATTTTCGGCCATGCCTGTGTGCATGCTCGTCCAGGGGCCTCGCAAGCACATGGAGAGGAATGGGTAAAGAAGGCCAAATTATTGATATCAAATGATATCTAATATCCCACAAGTCCGGACTAGAAACTACGGTAACAGTCTCTTCTCTAATGGGCAGCTGTTGACTATAATGACTTAGCAGAAGGATATGCATGTTGCATGGGTTTATTGCCAGTATAACTACATACCTTCTATAGCTGAGGCCTCATGTGGAGGTAAAGTGATCAGTTATGCATTGCCAAAAGAAAGGAAATTACATCAACTCATCCTCAAAGGACAGTGATTTTCCTAAGTTTCTTTATGCAGTATATATAAATGAAAATTTTGCAACATCTACTATATAAAAGTCAAAGCTTGTCTGTTTGTGAGTTTGTCTGTGTCAGGCAGGCAAAGACCTCATATGATTGGTTGGCTGTGAAGATTCTATGGAATCCTAGGGTTGGCAGTTCAGGGAGGGGCCTTTAGAATTCTCAGCCAGAAAGCTCAGGCCAGTTGCTATGGAGACGAAGCCTACCAGCAAGAAGGATGCCAGTGTATTCCCTCAGGAAGTCAACCTCTGTTTGTTAACAACTCTGAATATAGATTGGATTGGGGAATATGGGGGAAAGTTACAGGTACTGGACAGTTTGGGGAATTATTGAAACAGGAGCTCAAATCTGTGTATTTCAACCTCATCTAATTCCTAAGGTAAGGCAAGGTAAGGTAATTCCTAAGGTAGCAAGAGTTACCTATGAGAAAATAAAATCCCGGGCAATGCCAGGTAAATATGCTGGTTTACTATAATTTTTTTTTAAAAAAAATAATCTTTATTAGTTTAACAAATACAAAGAGAAAAAAAAGGAGAAACACACACAAAGAAAGAAAGAAAAAAGAAAAAAAGAGACAAAAAACACCAAATCACCCACCCACAACACCAACATTTACAGTAACAATAATAGTAACAGTAATATTAACATAAACCAAACTACTGTGAAAAGTAATATATGAAGAAAGAAAACATACATATCTTAAGTCCTAATCTTACTTTTAAATATATAATATCCTTTGGGATATATTAAGGTTACAAAAAGAGAAGAAGAAAAAAGAAAAAAAAAACACTTAAAAGAGTACTAACAGAGTACTAACAGATAACATTTAAGTTCCTTCCTGGCTTCTTCGTCAGTTGGTTTAAAATCCAGTTTTAATTCCACACCTCATCCTAATACAAATACAGATATAAATTATACATAAATATAAATATTTTAAGCATAGTTGCTATAACTACATTTTACTCCCCATACTATCCAATTAAATCAACCTTGTATTTTACATATCAAAGCCACTAACCATTAAATCTTCCTTTTTATTTCTTACATGGTCCATGAAAGGTTTCCATATCTTTAAAAAAGGTTCAATCAGACTTCCGGTTCTGCATATGGCAGGGTAAGGTGAAACTTCTCACCAGTGGCATTAGAGAGGTTTCTTGCACCGTGTGACAGGAGTCGATCTATGGAAGAATGGATAGGGAAAATCTCACTTGATATAGTGAGATCGAATTTGGGGCTATGGAGATCCAGTATCTTCTTTGGGTTCTGGACAATACACCAAGCGGTGTTTGTTTTGGAGTGGAGAAGAAGAGGGGATCGTAGCAGCCATTGCCACACAAGTGCAGCTGGTCAATTCCAGTACAAGCCCCGCATCAGAATTTTAAATAGACTAGATTGTGGACTAGGAGATCTACAATGATTGGACCTTACCGTGACTTAACAGCTATCCTGAACCTATCATAGTAAGCGGCACATTTGAAAAGTATAAGAAACTACCTGGAATCATTGGAAATCTTATGAGGATTCTATATATTGCCACGAGAGAATAAGAATAGAGACTTAATATGTCTAAATTTACGAAAAAGACAAAACAAAATATCTGTACTTAATAAAAAGCATGGGAAGATGGGGAAAGATGTATGGCGGAATCAATTTTGAGTGGAAAATCTGATGGAGCGGCATGAAGGAGAGTGACAGGCAGAATGACGGAATAGAGCGGCTCTATTTCCAGAGTTATAGTTGTCATTGCTTTTTTCTCTTCAGCGAGAGTTTTTTTTTTCTTTATCCGCTCTCTCAGTGGAAGATATAGATGAATGTTTGCTTTGAACTACTTTGGTATAATTTTTGGAAGATGAAATTTCTCTTTTGATTTTTTGCTTGGCTGTCCAGCTTCTGGATTTGGACTTGATTTTCTATTTCTGAAGATTGGTTTGCTTGAGAAATAACTCATGCTACAGACAAATCAAAATTGTGATGAGTTCGGGACTAAGAAGGAGGTGGAACTAAGACACTCTGACGGAGTCCCCTTTGGAAAAGATTGTTCTCTGGACTTACTGTACTATCAGAATATTGGGATTTATTTGACTTCCCCCCTTTGAGAAAACTTGGAACTTTATTTTAGTGAGAGGAGGAAAACGTGAAGAAGTGACAGCAACAGGAGACAGAGGCCATTTCCGCACTAGCCTGTTATAGCGCGATGATTCCACTTTCAACCTCCTCTGGAATCCTGGGGTTTGCAGTTTCGGGAGGGGCCACCGGCCCCTCCCGAAACTGCAAACCCCAGGATTCCAGAGGAGGTTGAAAGTGGAATCATCGCGCTATAACAGGCTAGTGCGGAAATGGCCAGAGACAGCAAAGGAGGGGGAAAGAAGAGGAGCAGCTAGAAATATTTTAGTAAAATATACACTTGTAATTAAAAATAGAACTTTGTAGTAAGGATATGAGTATTATATATTAGGATACAGATACTATTTACATGGTAGGATTCTTTAAATATGGGAGTTGAATATTTATTTACATACAGTGAGTGTTTATTAGCATGAAATACATATATAGACAAAACAAGCACTGAAAAGTGGTTATTAGTTTGTTAAGAAATATTTAATTACTTAAATAATATAGCAGAATATACTGTGGAATATGTGAACTGATTTACACTATTTTATATGACTTATGAATTGATCTACATTATTTCTGCCTTGAATTAGCTTACTTGAATTGACTAAGTACTTTATAACTTTTTAATGAACCGCTATATAAGGAATTGATTTTATTAGATACCTCATAGATCTCTTATAACTCCCTCTGAATTAATTAATATATAAGGACTGATAATATTGATATATTTATTATTTAAATTATTTTGATATATATACAAATGAACTCTATAGATAGATAATATTGAAATTGAATGAGGAATATTTCTAGTTATTAATGTATTTTCTATACCTATCAAATGCAATAAGATTTTTTTGATTGATGGAATTAATTGTATATCTGAATTTATAGGGATCTAATTGTATATATTGCCTTGGTGATTTGAACTACTTTAAAATTTGACGTTGTATAGATATTTAGTTTGTATAATTAATCACTGAAGCAGTAACTTGATGGAAACAAGGAGAACAGCTAAAATGGCCAAATAACAGAGAAGTCCCTCTATAGAACTTGGATTAAAACACTTTGAACAGAGTAAAACAACATCTCAAACTGCTACACTGAGACAATCAGAACAAAATGCTGTGTTAGATCAAATTAGAAGGATGCGATTAGAGATGAAGCAAGATACGAAGGACTTAAGAACCGAAATAAAATTAGACTTTAAAAATAATTAAAGGACATAAAGAGATCAATGGAAACATTAACAGAAGAGCTGAAAGGTACTGTTGCAAAGGTCAATAACTTAGAAGAAGAAGTTAAAAAGTTGGAAGATAGATGTGAATCTTTATCATTGGAACACAAAAAGGACTTAGACGAAAGAGCTCTTCTAGAACTTAAAACTCAAGAAAATTGTTTGAAAATAAGAGGACTCAAAGAACAGGACAAGGAGGATTTGTGTGATATCCTAACTCCTGCTTTGGTGAATTTTATGGAAATGCCAAAACAACAAATGCAATGGTAGATCAATAGAATATTCAGAGTTGGATCATTTATGATTAAAGGGAGAGATTATCCCGGAGATATAGTGATAGCCTTTGTGAAGAAATCCACCAGAGACAACATAATCCAACAAAGCATGAGAAAATCTTTCAAGATTGGAGATGAGAAATTATCACTTTATAAGGACATTCCAGTGAGAATTCTTCACAAAAGAAAATATTATAATTTGTTAACTGCTCAGCTGAGAAAAAGAGGAATTTCCTACAGATGGGACAGATTGGAAGGCTTATCATTCTGTTATAGAAATAAAAACTATAATATTAATTCTGTGCAGGAAGCAAAAGAATTTTGGAAAAGATTTGAAAGAAGCTTTCAAGACTCTAGGAGCTCTAGGAAGAAAAAAGAAAAGGAGAAAGAGAAAAGGAAAGAAAGTCTAGAAGGGGAACCAGATGAAGAAATAGAGAGCATATCCCACACCTCAGAGGCAGAAGGGAGAGAAACTGACATAGAAGAGGATCAAGAAAGAGAAGAAGAAATAAAACTAACGGAAGAAGGGAAACAGAAGGAGGATAAACAACAAGGAAATCTAGACAGAGAAACAAAACCACAAGAAGAGAAGTAATTGAACAGTGTGTGTGTGTGTGTGTGTATGCTTAAAAGAGAAATGAGAGATTTGAAAATCTTGTCATGGAATATCAAAGGTATAAGCACTCTGGAGAAGAGGAGGAAAATATTCCATTACCTAGGGCAAGGAAAATATGATATAATATGCTTGTAAGAAATCAGAATTAAAAAAGAAAAAGTGAATTTGATAAGCAAAAAAAGATTTGGAAGAGAATTTGTATCAGCCTCAGAAAAAAAGAAGAAAGGTGTGGTAATCTATGTTAATTATCATATCAATGCACGAGAGATATTTAATGATGAAAATGGCCACTATATAGGGCTTGAAATAGATTGGTTGAACCAAAAAATACTTTTAGTAGCTGTTTATGGCCCACATAATGCCAAAGACAAATTTTATAAACAATTGGAGGCTCAAATACTAGATCAAGAGTGTGACCAAATAATTCTTATGAGGGACTGGAAAGGAGTGATGGATCCACGCCTGGATAGGAGATCGGACATAATGATAAAAAAAATCAAGGTAAACTTCCCAGATTGTTTAGTGAAATGTTAAAATCAACAGAAGCTGTTGATATTTGGCAATATCTCTATGGAAATTCTCAGGAATTTACTTTCTTCTCAGAAAGACATTGTTCATTTTCTTTTCTTTTTTTTTTTTTTTAAATTTTTTTTATTGAAAAAAGTATAAAAATTACAAACATTTCTCATATACATATAACAGATCCTACTATTTCCCACCACCCAAATTCCCCCAGTGCAAACTCTCCCTTTCATAAAAAATATCAAAGTTACAAAGACATCGCTTACATATATATACTAGATCCTACATACAATCTTATCAATTCCCACCACTTAAAATCCCCCAGTGCAAAATCTCCCTCTTCCTTTCCCCCCCCCCTTCTGAAACTCAGGGTACCCTTCTATCTTATCTGTTATTTCCTTCTTTCAACTTATATATATTTCATAGATTTCTTACATCTTTTATTCCATTTCTCCAACTCTAGTCCTTACTCCAAATTACTTAAAATTTTAACTATTTTTGTATTACTAAGACCTCTTTTCTTATAATACCTCTTTCAATATATACTACGTTTTCCTAATTTTTATTTTTAACGTATAAATAATATTGCTTTTCCTCCCCAGTTCATTTTCAAGATTAGACATGTTCTTCATTTCAAAATCGTTATGTAAATTGATCAACAAAATGGAGGTGTTTCCAAGAACTTTATCATATCACAACACCATCTTGCTATATCTTAAGAAACTTAAACAAGATTTCAGATGTCGGTTGAATGGAAGACTTCTTCAAGATGAAAAGATAATAAACAAAGCTAAGGAAATATTATGTCTATATTTTGCAGAAAATCAGCAAAGAGAAACTAGCATTGAAACTATTTGGGACGCTGGGAAGGCGGTAATCAGAGGAGTCTTTATACAACAAATTGCTATGATAAATAGGAAAAGGAAAGAAAAGATCCAGAAAATCGATGACTTAATTAGGAAGAAAGAGGAAGAACTTAAAGAAAAGCTCTTTAATAAGGATATTCGGAAAGAAATAACAGCATTACAAAAACAACTAGAGATGGACTTGACAACAGAAATAAGTAAAAAAAAGCTATTATCTTGGAAACAGCATCATTTCGAGTGGTCTAATAAACCAGGGAAGTGGTTGGCACTTCGACTGAGAAAGGAAAAACAAAAATCTTGTATTTTAAAATTTAAAGAAGGTGAAAAAATTTACACAGAATCTGGAAAAATAAAAAAGATGTTTGTTAAATACTACTCTAACCTATATAAAGATAAGAAAGTCAAAAGAGAAGATATTTCCGAATTTCTGCAAGAAATAAAAACTCAAAGACTTTCGGAGGAGCATAGAGAGAATCTTAACCACCCAATCACAGTAGCAGAGATTATAGAGGCAATACATCTAACAAAAAGCAACAAAGCTCCTGGCCCAGATGGTCTCCCAGCATTGAATTATAAAGCTTTTCAAGATGAATTAATGCTGCCATTTCAGGTGACTATTAATGCAGTCCTCAAGGGGAAGATACCGAAATCTTGGGAAGAAGCTTATATCAAAAGAAGATCGAGATCCACTTTTATCTAAGAACTATCATCCAATTTCTTTACTGAATGTGGATTACAAAATATTCACGTCTATATTAGTGAATAGACTAAAACACATACTAAAAGATGTAATAGGGGAAGAACAGGCCTGGTTCTTGCCAAATAGACACCTCAAAGATAACATGAGATGCATCTTAGACGTGACTGAATATATCGAACGCCAACCAGGAAGAAAATTGGCACTCTTCTTTTTGGACATAGAGAAAGCTTTTGACAGCTTGGGCTGGCACTTTATGTTCGAAATTGTATCAAGATCAAGTGGGAGATAAATTCTTGAATAGCATAAAAACAATTTATAGAAATCAAGAGGCTCAAATAATTGTGAATGGGGAGAAAACTGAAGGAATTCAAATTTCAAGTTGAACAAGACAAGGCTGCCCTCTATCTCTATTATTATTTATATTAGCTATTGGAATTTTGATTAAGTGCATAAAATCGGATGAATTGATAAAGGGCGTTAGAATAAGAGGATATGAATTTGAAATATGCATTTTTGCGGATGATATTGTAGTAATATTAGAAGATCCAGCAAAAGGAATTGAGAATCTAAAGAAGATATTAGAAAGATTTGAAAAGTTTAGGGGCTTAAAGTGAATGAAGATAAATCAAATATTTTGACAAAGAATATAAATGGAGAAGAGGGAAAAAAATTGAGTGTCTATACAGGATTTACAACAAGTCCCAAAGTGAGATATCTGGGAGTATACTTAACCAGGAAAAACTCTGATCTATTTAAAAATAACTATGAGAGAGTATGGAAAGAAGTTAATAAAGACTTCCAGAACTGGGGAAAATTGAAGCTATCTTTACTTGGGCATATTGCATCTGTAAAAATGATGGTCTTACCAAAGCTGCTGTTTCTGTTCCAAGCTATACCGATGATTGTAATGAGTCTATCCTTAAAAGGTGGCAAAAAGTTCAATCGAATTCTTCCTCAATAGTATTGTTAACTTATCAACTTCTGCAAACTCTATTAATTTATTTAGCCATTCATTCACTCTCGGAGTTCCCTTACTTTTCCAGTTTTTTGCATATGTAATTCTAGCCGTTGTCACCATATACCTTATCAAATTTCTATGATATCTTTCCTTATTGTCTGTCTTATCTATCACATTAAGAAGAAAAAATTCTGGTCTGAATACAATTTCAATTTTTAGAATCTTTTGAATATATTCACAAATTGGTAGCCAAAATTTCTTTGCTTTCTGGTATTGCCACCACATGTGATAAAAGGAGCTCTCATGATGTTTACATTTCCAACATCGATTATTCTTTTTTATATACATTTTAGCCAGCTTACTAGAGGTTAAATACCACTTATATATCATTTTGTAGAGATTTTCTTTAAGGTCATTACACTTAGTAAATTTCAATCCTTTCTCCCAACTTCTTCCCATTGATTTGATTCTATATTATACCCTATATATTGACCCCAATAAATCATACTTTCTTTTATTTGTTCCTCCTCTGTTTTAATTTTTAATAATAACTTAAATATATTTTTGACATTAAGTGGGATTCATCTGTACACAATATTTTTTCAAACTCATTTTTAGAGCTCTCAAAACCATATTTTTTGTTATCATCTTTAAATTTCTCTCTTAATTGATAATAGGTTAACCATTGTAATTTATATTCTTCTATTTCCAAGCTGTGTATATCTTTAATACACCAGCTACCTCCACTCTCTTTTATCATGTCACTACATCTTATCCATGATTTTAAGCTGCTCATCTCCCTTCTATAAAACGCCTCTTGTGGCGATAACCATCCTGGAATTTTCATTCCAAATCTATTTTTATATTTCTCCCAAATTTTAAAAATCGATCTCCTTGCAGTGTAGTTTTTAAATCCCACATACACTTTTGTTTTCCTGTATCACAAGTAGGCACACCAGCCATGTTTTAACTCATGGTCTTCTAACTCTTGTAATCTCTTATTTTCTAACAAGATCCATTCTTTGAGACAGGCTAAACATGACGCTTCAAAATATATTCTCAAGTCTGAGACTCCAAATGCTCCTTGTTCTTTGGCGTCTATTAAGCTTTTCCATTTTATCCTTGGTTTCCGCCCAGCACATAAAAATTTAGAGATTTCCTTATGCCAGTTTGTAAAAGAAAAAATTATTGGGATTGTCTGAAAAAGATATATAAATTTAGGTAAGACTATCATTTTAATTATTGATATTCTCCCTGGTTTACTATAATTTTATAATTTTTTATAATTTTATAAATTTATAATAACTTTATAACTTTTTATAATTTTAAATGCAAATGCAGTGCACCTCAACATAGCGGGGAAGACTGTGGTCAGGTGACCCATGTGTTTGCGCGGTCTGCCATCCAGTTGCTAAATGTGGATGAGTTACTTCAAGACCTCTTAAACCTGAACTGGACAGTCTTTCAAACAGAAAAAGCCTTCAAAATTTTAAATGCCTGTCAAATGGAAAATTCCAATACTGAAGATGTTGGTAACTTATGACTGTAATACTGACCATCTGACCACTCAAGGTTCTGGATGTTATGCCCCTAACATGGCTATAACAGACAAAGAAGGAACAGACATAATAAAAAGGGAAAGACAGAAGCAGAACAGGCTAAAAATTAGTAAGAAAGAAATGTGGAAAAGGCAGATTTGGATCTCAAAAGAATCTATGCAATCCGCCCTCCACATTTGCTAGGGTTGGGGTGCAGGACCAAGGCATAGTTGGGAGAGTGGACGCCTAGGGTCCAAACCAGGTCAGGGAAAGGAGGTGAGTCAGCATCGTGACCCTATACTTCCTCTCTCACCCATCTCCTTCCTTGGGTGTGGGGGGCATTGGGAGAGGGTTTGTGGTGCTAAAAAATTGGGCTGCGATCTGTCCTTAGCTGCTGGTGAAGGTAGAGAAGGATCAGAGATGGGTTTTTAAAGGGCTGTCTGGCCTGATCGGAGCCACTGAGAAGGAAGGTTCCCTGCAAAAAAGAAGTACTTGCGGTGGGGGAAGGGCTGAAGAAACTTGCAAATAATCAAATATGTGAAAGTTAAACCAGCCAACGTGGAGGGTCAACAGTAAATGAAAGAAAAACATTACAATGAAATAAGGTAAAGGGGAGAAAAAGGGGGTCATGGGAAAGTCTAGAAAGAATACGCAGAATAGATGGGGTCAAAATCCTGGCAAACTGAATGAGAAAAAAGGGGAGGATTAGGGAAGTGCAAGCTGAAGAAAGATTAAAAGAAGGAAGTTTTTTAGAATAAGAAAAAAAAATTGAGAGAATAGGAGAGGAAGGAAATTTTGAAAAACTTATTTGTATACCTTCGGGATAGCTGTCTGGCTCTTTTCTCTTAAAAAGTGAATATAAACAAATTGGAACATAAAATTACTACTGAGACTTTCCCTGTTCTTATTATCTCCTTTAAAAAAGCAGTGAGGGAGATAATGTGAATGGGCTTCGATGGAATGTAAAGGCAGGAAATAATAACAAAGAAAATCTTCATATCCAAAGGAAAGTAAGCGAAGGGAGAGGTCAAGGCCTGCAAAGAGCAGCACACAAGGGACAAGGGGAAAATTATTGCTGCCCTTTTCAGCAACATATGCCAAACCAAGATGTGGAACAGCTCCTGTTAAACACACATTTACAAATAAAGCAGGGAATGGGGAGTTATTTACCAGAAAAAAAACCTAAACAAAAAACCCTAAAAAAACAAACCTTGAAATGTTAAGTGTGAACATTCAACTGATAATGCATATCACTAGAAACTGGAAAATTAGTTCAATTTAATTAAATTATAAACACTACTGGTTTAAATAATACAATTCATTAAATTATTATTAATTAGGCATTCAAAACCTATTAGTGGGGATCAGATCACAGGATTTACAGAGAATGGCATGGAGGTTGTCATTGTTGACCTTAGTTGTGAACTTTAGGGCCTTCCTGCACTACACTGTTACAGTGCTATTATTCCACTTTCAACATCCTGTGGAATCCTGGGTTTGTAGTTTACTGAGCCCTAAAGAGCTCTCTGACTGAGCATTCAAAATGCCCTTCCCTAAACTGCACACCACATAATTCTATAGGATGTTGAAAGTGGAATAATAGCACTATAACACTGTAGCGTGGAAAGACCCACAGTTGCCTGCTTCCAAATTAGAATTTCCCCCTATATTAACTATAAAGTAGAATTTTCCCCTATATTAACCCCCGTAATAGCAGTGTAGCTGGCTATGGTGGAAGTCCAGCACAGTTAGAGAGCCCTGGTTGACAGCAAGGACATCAATAAGTGGATAGCCATAAAGAGTAGTTAATGAATTATGGGTGGAGAATTCTGGCTTTCTAACAAGTTCCTCATCTTTAACAGTCACATAGCAGGGAAGTGCAACATGGCCCTATCAAGTGGGGCATGGTGTACCTACTAGATTTGCCTAGCGCAGATGGCCGAGAATTTTGTTGTATTAAAAACTTATCAAAATTTGCAAATTTCTTCATGAGCAGGAGGAAGGAACTTGCATTTTTAAACACAATTGTGGGAGGGAGGGAAGGAAGCATACAGATGTGCCCAGTAGATTCTGGTCTATCTTTTACTCACTTTACTTTAGACAAGTTTCAATAGGTGATGTACTGAGCGCCTGACCTTGTGCATTGCAACTTCACTAGGATTAGCTATGACAATCAGGAGAGAGGGGACTTTTGTTGAAGACAGGAGTGGGGAAGGAATATGGAAGCTTGGCGGGGATTCTGAAATTTCCCAAGCACAGCTAGATGATCATGCTGCTTTATATGTGCACAGAGTAAAATACAACAAAATGTAAAATCTACAAAAGAGCAATACCTTTATTGACTAACCAAAATGCAGAAAATATATCATGCAGGCTTTCAAATCTCCATTGGCTTCTTGATCAGGCAAAGATATTAAAAATCATACGAGAGAAGAAAAGTGATGTTGGAATCACAGGACTACATTTTGTATCAGGTGTTGTTTCTGGTGTAGTTCAGATATTCTGGAGGGATCTCAATGCAGAAAAATGCCACTTAGCTTCTTGGCCACGTGGGAACCAAGGACAAAAGACAATGGAAGACAGGTAATAAAATGTGAACTCCAGTAAGTTTACTGTTACTTCTGAAAAAAATAAAATAGGTGCTGAATAGGGTGGTGCAGTGGTTAAATGCCAGTACTATAGCCACAAGGTTGTAAGTTTGATCCTGCTGGCCTCCAGGTTGACTCAGCTTTCCATCTCTCTGTTGGTTGATAAAATGAGTACCCAGATTGTTGGGGGCAATTAGCTAACACATTGTAAACCGCTTAGAGAGCACTTACTGATAAGCGGTATAAAAATACACATGCTATTGCTATTGCTATAGGTGAAACTTGCCAATTGTAGTCCAAATGAAAGAGTTTTACCTTTGCTGCTGGTCAGTTTGTTGTATTTTGACACACAACCAACATGAGTACTCCCCCATGTATTTGCACAGAAGTGTTGCTGCCCTGATATACAAAGAAGAACATGCCAACAAGTTTGCCAAAATTTGGCATATTTCTGAATGCACAATGTTGAGGGAGTGATCAGGGACCTTTGACTTGGCTGAGGATGCCGTACAGAAGGAGTAATCCTCAAGGTTAGAGTTTGAAATTAACAAGGTATGATAGACACTCATCTTCTAAGCATGCCAGAATCAATCCAATTTCAATTTAATCATGATTTCCTAATGCCATGTGAAGAAGCTTGTCCCAGCTACTTAAGGGCATCTGTGCTTATAGCCATGATTATGCTGACAACAACTCATGTCAGCTGCCCAATTTAACCTGGAACTGACTCAGGCTGGATACAGTCGCAGAAAATAATATATAGTCAGAGAGATGTGTGAGAATGGTTTCCCAGAGCTTACAGCCAGGTCAGTTTGACTTGGGCTACAGACCAGATTGCTAAAAGCATTCTTATTATACGGACAACCAACTATAAACTCTATTCAAGTGAAAGAATAGGAATGGGGGGGGAAGCAGAATTTCTACAATAACTTTACCTTTTTTTTTAAAAGTAATCTTACAAGGGGAATAATTACTGTTTTTGGGTCTAGCAGCAAGAGAGCAGTCTGGTTGGAATAAACTAAAAACTTGAAAAAAGGCCACATTTACGGCTAAATAGTATTGGCAGGGTATGAGGCACAGATCCTGGGAGCGGATAACCCATGTTATCATCTGCTCAGACATTTTACAGTTGAAAACTGGAACATGTATGGACAAGCAATATCAGAATGTGGTCAATATAGCAAATTGTATTGATGGGGAAAACCACGCAAGCTAGGTAGGAGAGATTGCTGCAGTTTGCTTTTGCTTAAGCCCACTGGGAACGACAAGATTCTTCTCCTTCCTCTTCCTTCCCTGCTGTTGAGTGAATTGAGTGCAGACTACTTGTGCATTTTGAACTTAGTTTGTAGCAATTGAACAAAGCTGAAGACAAAGGGAGAAAGTGAGAAAGATGAGAGAAACCAGGACATTTTGCAGTTGAAAAAGTGGAAGGGGAAAGGATTAATTGAGACTGACCAGCTGAAGGGTATGTGTTACTCTAAATGATCCCATCCCTCTGACTTGCCTGCTGAGTTGTAACCATGGGGTTATAGCTAAGAAATCCATGAGGGACCGCTGCTATTGTATTGTTTCCTTGTCTCCTGGCAGTGAGACATGGGTCTGACCATGGTCACTGGCACCCTGAAGTTCCTTTAAAGGGATTCCTAGTGGGAAAATGGGAATGGCCCATACCTCAAACTGGATCTTGCCTCATGACATGTGATGAATATAAAAGAATGCCATGATTGACATTAACAAAGAGAGGGTGGGAAGGCAGTTCAAGCCCGACTGTTAAGAGAATGTCCAGAGGACATTATACCACTCCCAGTTGGACTGGAGTGAAAATTGCTGCTTTAACATTTAGCCTGAGAAACTCACTCTTCCCTCTGCCACTAATTGGCTGTCATTCTTAGAAGACTGGGCTGTGGACCAGTGCTGTGGCAAAAGATGGTGGTGCCTTGGGCCATACCACAGTCCACATAGAGATTATTTAATAGGTCAGACCCTCTGGAATCCTGATATTTATAGAGGAACAACTGAATTTTAAAGGGGAAAAAAACTTAAAATGGAGGGACCTGAAAATGACCCTGTAAGGATTCAGTGACACAGAATATTGACTGGCTCAGTGGAAAACAAACAACTGGATAGAACAGCTATATAAGAGTGTATCAGAGGCTGGATATGCAGAATATTAGCAGGTTATGAGAGGAGGGAAATTAGGGAAATTGAACGGAGTGTCCTGAAAAATGGTGTGACTGGTTAGCTGGAATCCTGAACAGCAGCATTACACTGTTACAGGTATTAACAATATCTTCTGTATCTGTGATGCTCAGGCAATTGTTTCTGTAGCCAGAAACTATCATGCCTAAAACAATTGTGTCTACAAGTTCAAGAGAACCCTAAGAGTATGAAAAACGTTTATGAGAAGGATTTGAAGTGGGTAGTTCAACACTTCAAATCAGATCGGTGAGTGAGCATGCATAACAGCACAGAATACTGACTGATTGTTTAAGAAGTGTGTACAAGAAATTGAAAATCCAGTCAGTGCAGAATAGAATAGAATGGCTGGGATCTGAACAGCAGCATTCTATACTGCAACATTTTGCTGCAAATCTCACAAATTTCATCTATGAGCACACTGAAGCATGATGTCATCAGTACAGAGAGTATATTTGGTAGACCTCTGTTGGTATAATTAGAGTTAGAAGAATTGGTACCTTGTTAAGATATTAGCACTATTAACTGTCAGGCTGGAACAGAACAGGAAGACTAAGCACTTGGACCTCCTACCAAATGACTGGGCTCCTTAGCTCAAAAAGCTTTTGACTTCCACATAGGCAGCAAATGCTATAATTATAATCAGTACCAATTGTCTCTCAGTTCTTTTGCATCTGTGGAATGACAGCTGGTTGTTTGTTTTCCTTCCTCTCCAAATCAGCATCAAAGTCATTTTGAGGACAGCTCAGCTAAAATTTTTGACCAATGGAATTCAATTTGTCTGCAAAATGAAAATGCCAGACTAGAATGTCTATAACCAGGTTCAAGTTAGGCAGCAATTCACTTTTAAGAAGCAAGGTGTTGTGCATTCAACCCTGCGGCTTTTGCAGAAGAAGCCTAAACGACACACCATTTCATACCTGGAACCTAGGGCTGAAATTCCTTTCACCTCTGAAAAAAATGATGATGCAATTCCCATTTTTCAGTCTTATGTAGCTGGCCATCCTCTTATGTATACCAACAGACCACAAGAGATTTGTTTGGTGCCCACATCAGGATCCTGAAGTCTTTGTGTACTTACATAACAGTTTTGGCATAAGGGAAAAAAAAATCAGTCTTACCAAAGTACACATTTTAGTACACATTTCATGCAAATTTAACATACATATTACCTTCAGTTGTGCATTTTCTGCTGGTCTGACTTCCTGAGCAGTATATTTTATAAAATCTGTAACGTTTCATGTCTGTGTTTAAATGCTTTTAATATGTGGTTTTCCAGAAATACACTTATATCTGGAAATGAGAGCCTTGATTCTTTTTGTTAATCCTGGAAATCAAACCTTATGTGGAATGACTGAGGGAGCTGGATATGTTTAGCTTAGAGAAGAGAGATTCTCTTGAAGGCTATCAACACCAGTCACCAGTGAAAACCAATAGAAAGTAGATGAGATGATTTGTGCAGACAGATCTATGACCATCTGAGAGATTGTGAGGAACTTGGTTGTGGTCACAGTATTGTTGAGCAGATTATCCACATTGTTGGATACAGGAAAGTGTGTGGCAAGAGGGTTCCTTGCTAATTAACAGCTGATTTGAAAGAGAAGAAGTGGTATGTGTGTTTGGAACTGTTGGCAGTACGTGAAGTATGTGAAACTCACAAGGACATCTTTTGGGGAATGTTTGCACGGGTAATGAGACGTGGGCATCAGTTGCATAGGGATGTGGAGGTGGGGGGATGATCAGCCCTAAGTGGCAATGTTTTTGGGGCATCTTGGCCCCCTGGTCATGCCCCCACACACTGCAGCCATGCCTCCATGTACAGTGGTCACCCCCTCATGCCGTAGGCCTGCCCCCCCTTGCGCCCCCCCCACTCCAAGCTCTGCCACTGCTGGGCATACATGTATGACCCAGAGACCAATAATCAGTCCATAGAATGGTGGCACTCCACCTCCTCTAAAACAAAGAAATTCAAAAGCAAGCGCTCAACACAGATTGTGGTAAATGTCTTCTGGGATGACAAGGAGGTGATTTTGCTTGATTTCCCCAAGTGTGGGACAACAATGAACAGCAACTGCTATATTGTGTCACTTTGGAAACTTTGACAAGCCATCTGGAAGAAAAGATCACAGAAACAGCTGAATGCAACCCAGTTACATCAGTATCCCAGTAATCAGTAATACAGCTCTCACAGAAGATGGAGTGAGCATGTTTTTTGCTGCTCCAAAGATTAGAATGAGAACCAGTGGAATCAAGGTATAACATTCCACCTAAATATTTGGAAGATTTTTTTTTGCATGTTATGGGCTAAATGGGATGCCCACAACTTTAATTTAAATATAACAACTACCAATCAGCTACGTTCACATATAATTCCTCTCTAGCAACCAATGTGTAGAAAAAGTAAGGTAGAGGGGACATCAGGCCTGATTGTTTCCAGAGCAAAAAATGCTGAAACAGGGCATTAAGTCACAGATAAGCATCTGGTAAGGCTTGCCATATCAGCCAATCTGTGAGAAGAGATTGCTGCAACCTGCCTCTGCCCAAACTGCATGTTTTCTCCAACTGTCAGGGTTTCCTTCCTCCCAATTTAACTCATGCCCAATGTCCCCTTTATCCTTCTGTACCCCACCAGTTGTGACAAAGCAGTGTGAGAAATCAGTCTGATAGTAATAATGCTAAAAGTGAAGTGGAGGGAAACCTCAGAGAAGGGGAAAAAAGCCACAATAATATGGGAAAAATTTCTTCCTGGTTTTCAAAGGTGATGGGCTGCACCCTGGGGATTTTCAGGGAAGTGAAATGGTGCAGAGGGCAGGAGCGTGGACTGCATTGAAAGCCTGACTGAAAATGGCTGTCCAATCAGCTTGCAGGTCTATAGATAGGCCAGGAAGTCCCACAAGATTTGTAGTCTCATGAGACTTCCCATTAGTCTTCCCAGAACTTTCTCATTCCAAAGTTCTCCAATGGCATAACCGTTGCAGGACTCAGGCCAAGGCCTATCCTGAACATCCACTCAATGTGGCCTGGAAACAATGGTACCAATCCTAAGCACAACATGGGTCCCTCAGCAAAGGCATCAGGTGTAAACTTTTACTGTAAGTGCTGTTTGACAGTGGAATAGCTTGCCTCAGACAGTGGGGAACTCTTTTCTTGGGGGGGGTCTTTAAATGGAGGGTGGGTGGGCATCTTTCAGGACTGTTTTAGTTGTGTACAATTATGTACTGAAGATGAACATTTAATAACCAAAATGTATAAGTTCTTGTTGAGAATTGAATCAGAGGATGAACATGTAAAAGGCTATATGATTAAATGGGCACAGAACATGGGTTGTAATATACAGATGGAACAATGGGAAAGATGTGGACAAGAGACTTAAAATTTATATTATGATCTTAGTGAAGACTTTTATAAAATGACATATAGATGGTATTTAATGACAAGAGGATAGCCCAAAATGTGTAAAGGATCTACTAATATTTGTTGGAAATGTGAACAGTAAGAATGGAGTTTCTTGTATATATTGGTAGACATGAGAGAAAGCAAGGAAATTTTGGGTGTTGATCCATCAACTGATAGATGATATTTTGAAATTATTGAAATTAGATGATATTTTGAAACCTGAACTTTTTTTTTGTTTTTTTGGTCAGGACAGATACATGAGCAGATAAGAAGTTGGAAGGATTTTTCAGTCTATGATTACATTTGCTAGACTACCGTTTGCTCAGAAATGGAAAGACTCAGCTACTCCATCTCAAGAAGATTGGCTGATGACTTGACAGAAATGGACATATTAACAATTTTGATAAAGGAAGGACCATTGAATAAGTTTAAGGAATATTTGGACATGGTGATTGTGATAGCTTTTATTAATATGCAGAAGTGTTTTTCCAGTGTTATAAAGTTGAAGAAGAATATCTTATATCTTACCATATAACAATTTCCAGGGGAGTGCTGTAAGTCATCTGTTTATCTCTTTAGCCCTCCTCTCCCAGTTTAGTTTAGTCTTGTCCTTTTTTTTTTAGTCTTGTGTAGTTTTCTTCTTTACTTGCTGGTGTTTGTTTTCTTTCTTTCCTTGTATTTTTTTGTCTCTTTATATATTCAGATTTGGTATCTTAATAAAAATGTATTTTTTAAAAAAAGGTTGCCTTAGTTATGTAGTCCTGCACCATTGTGGGTTGGACCCTTGTGGTTCCTTCCAACTGTAAGATTCTATTATTCTAAATAAAACATGCAGTTTCTTATCTTAGTTTTTTCTTTTATTTCTGGACAGCAATCTTATTGTTATTCATTAATATTTGCATAATTTTTCTCTCCATGGTCAAAGTGATTTGTCACTTTTTGACTTTTCACAAGTTTTAGAAAGAAGTCAGTATTCCTCTAGCTTTGCTGACAGGGAATGGATGCTACAAAATTTCTGAGGACCAGCCACGCTTGATTTATTGGCTGGACTGGATCCTCCACTTTGTTTTTCTGACAAAAACTTTAAGATGATACAGTGGGCCTAAATTCAGTCAGTACTTGGGGTGCTGGCAAAAGAGTCCTCCTATCTGCACCAATGTAGATTACTCCTAAAACCACTATTAGCATTGTGGAGAGAACACAAGTATAGGCATAGGTGTTAACTCATCATCACTATGTCATGTAACGCAGAATTCTGTATATACATAACACATTTTATTTGCCTAGAAATCTACAAACAGAAAGGTAGGAACTGGTCACTTGAGATTTTTACTATAATTACTATGCATTTGTTTACCTTTATACTTAAATGTTTATGTTATTTATATTATATTGAATAAGTGGGATCTACAAGAAAATGTTGCAGTGTGGATGCCTGCTAGCTAGTTAGGTTATTAAGATGCTCCATTTAAGTCCATGCTCCTTGCTTCATTCCCAAAACCAAAAGTCATCAACAGTCTGTGTCCACTGAGTATGCTCAGTCCTCATTTTTTTATTTTTGTTTTCCTCAACAAAAGTTTTGTAAACATTGAGCTCAATCCAATTTTATTGATACCTCCCTTTTGTTTGTGGCAATTGTTTCTGCTATATAACACAACTGAATTTGCTACCAGTGTATAGAAGGATAGTGATGATAAATACTTTGCAGTCACAAGCACATTCCCTATCAAGTATGACAAAAGAACAGAATGGAAATTACATTTGAATCATAAGAAACATGGAGTGAATCACATAATAACAGAACAAAAATTAATCACATGTTAAAGAAAGTTTGTTTAGCTTAATAAATGCTGAACGTTGTGTATGATTTTGATGTATTCTGGAATAACCGAAGAGTGGCTCCCTCTCTAGTCTTTCTCTTCCGGAACCTATTCCCACCAGAGTATCCAAGCCATCAAGAACTGTCCTGCAGATTTCTGATTGGAAGTAGGACACAAATCTGCACAAAATCTGACACCACATAAAGAGGTAAGCATTTTGCCAGACAAAGATATCTTGTGGAGAATGATTCTTTCAAAGATATGGGTAGCTAGGAGGTAGCATGGTGGTACCAAAAAGTCTGTAGGTAGATATGGCTTTATTGGTTTGCCTTTTTGTGTAATAGTACAGCCCCATTTTCTTTCCTTTTTTTAACCCCAGTGGAGGTATATTGGTGTGGTGTTCTTTTTGATTTTAAAAAAAAATTATAGACATGCTTTAGAGACTTACAGAGGCTGAAGCATCCATGAACGTCACACTCTGTGGGCTATGTAGTCACACGCTGTGAGCTATGTGGCGAAGTGGGAAAGGAAGTGAGCAGCTAGTGCTCTTGGTAGGACAAGGGACAAATGAGGAGGCGGGGAGGAGAACATGAGGAGCTGGATCTGCTGGAAGGGGCTCGAAAATCTGGCTGAGGTATAGTGTAGCAAAACGGGAAATGGAGTGGGTTGAAAGGAATCTGTAGAATTCATCTTGAGGGAGGTCTCACTATGTTCATGGTTTTTTCACTTTCATGAGGTTCCTGTGCCTTTAACCCTCACAAATGTTGTGGTCCCACTGAAAATTAGGGTTGCCATCTCTTTTTCCTCCCATGACATTCAGGTTACCGGTATCTTTAATAGATGCGTAGTAGGCAGGTAGATCTTGATTTTCTTTATATCTAGCAGCTCTTATTTAATATGACCAATGGAGATTGATGAGACTTTCATTCAGTTTGTTTTCTAGAAGAGTTTACCAAAATCTGCAAATTGTTCCATAAATTTGATGGAAACCAATAACTTTCTTTCTTTCTTTCTTTCTTTCTTTCTTTCTTTCTTTCTTTCTTTCTTTTTTAAAAATCATTTGTGGAGAAAGCAAGCTGATAGATTTGTCCATTGCTAATGCCTATACTGGGCTGCTGCTAGCTCCTCCTGTAGCTGGATTATAAATCTGAAAATCTAATTAAGGAGTATAAAAGAAAACAGAGTAGTCCTTTCTTGTCTGAAGTGTTTTTTTTTTAAATAAGTGTATTGGAACTTAATGTGAACTCTGAAGTCTCTGGGTTGGGGTGACTGCGTTTTCTTTCTTTATGGGCATGCAACAGAAATAATCAGTATTGTGCAGATGGAGCATTTCTCTTTGATGGATCCAGAGCCGTTACAGTTTTTGGTAGAGCTGACTAAAAACAGATTGGAATAGTTGTTTCCCTGGATCTGATGGTCTAGGGGCCCCAGAAGGGGACTGAAAGTGATGTAAAGCAAATCGAGAAAGCTTTATTAGGATTTTCTTCACTTCAGACTTCATCCTTATGCAGCATGATCTGTTTGTTCTTCCTCTTAGACAGAGATGAGGCATTGGCTTTGTTTTGAGGGTGCCTAAACTGATTTGCAGAATTGTACCCAAAGCCAGAGCTATCACTTCCTTTCAGTGAGGAGGTATCTTGGTGTGTCATCTTCTCCCTCCCCCATTCTTTTTGTGCACTTGCATACATGAACTTGAAAGTGAAACAGGAACATTTTGCAGGTGAGAGAATTGGTGGGTATTAGAAGCTTTGCCTGCTAGGAACTAATTGATAGGAAATGTAAGGGATGGGATTCTGGTTTTTTGTTTTTTAAAAGTTGTTTGACATATTTTAAAATTTACTTTTGAAGGGTTTTCAGTTACATATAATAATGTTCCACTATAACAAAAGCAGGAATGTAAAAACACGAGGAGGAAAAATAACCACATTAGTCATTGGTTTCTATAAAAGCTGACCAAATGTCTAAATATAAGTCAATTTGTAAATTTTTTCTTTTTTTAATTTTTTAAAATAAAATTGTACATATATCACATCATATCTTATCACAGCATATCTCATCCTATCACATCCTATCCTATCAAATACAGCATCTCACATCCTCAAAAACAAATCACACCCAAACAATAACTCCCCCCATGAGGAATATATGTTTTTTTCCTCAATATTATTGCTTCAATACCCTCATATGTAAGATGAGAGAAGCTTGTAAAGAACAAACATAGCATGTATAACAAACAAATTTTGAATCATTCAAAATCTTGTACTATGTCTTGTTTACAATCAAAAAGTAATACTATAAATCTCTCCACTCATAACTCAACACAAATTTTCATTTCTGTGAATAAAATCATGCTAGTGCACATTTTTTTTGTTCTCAAAGTTTTATACTTCTACTATAGTTTTTCAGTAATTCCTCTGCTACTCTTGATATCCTAAACTCTACTTTTAAGATAATCTTGTAACGGCTGCTATATCCTTGAACACTGATCATAAGATTTATTGTCTAACATGTGTGTTAATCTATCCATTTCCTCAACTTCTAACAGTTTTTCCCACCATTCTTCTTCTGTTGGAATCATGCTACTTTTCCAATACCTAGCATAGGCCATTCTGGCTGATGGTACCCTATGCCACATAGGTCTACCTAACCTACCTTCTGAATTTCTACCCCATCTAGAAAAGAGAGAGGTCTTTTGTGAGAGCTGTTGCCACCAGTTTGCTTGCTTGCTGCTGCCAGTGATTGTTTGTCTGTCCCTCTATTGTTAACTGCTACCCAGCTGAGAGATCTTCCACCACTTTCAGAACTAGACCCCAGGTATCACTACATCACTACAGCCACATTTCCACCTGTGCCTTCCTGCAGAGGGATATGAGCTTCCTGCATGGGTTGGCAGGCCCATGAAAATGTTGCTAAAAGGGGTGACACCAAAGGAGGTCCTCCCTTTGGGGGAGCTGCTTCAGTGATGGAATGGAGGTAAGGGATAGCTTCCCTGCTTGGGAACTGGGGAGGAGTTTGTTTTTTATTTACACCCTTCGTGTGTATATGTTCCCTTGAACCACCTGTAGACTTAAGGTTAACCCAACAAATTTCAAAGGGTTTTCTTAGGCAAGGAATATTCAGAGGTAGTTTTGTCAGTTCTTTCCTCTGAAATCTGGGCTATAGAACCTGGTATTCATTGGTGGTCTCTCATCGAACCAGGCTGACCCTGATTAGCTTCCATAATCAGATGGGATCTAGTACTTTTAGGGTATATCTTTTTAAACACTCTACCCAGCTGGTAAAAGAAAGAAAAAAGAATCATATGGAGAGCACAGGTAGAACAATAGTGGGTAGAGGGAGATACAGAGTGGGGAGGAGAGACAGAGAATCACAGGATTTTGGATGCCTCTGAACTGCCTTCCAGTTCAAATAGCCTGGATTGCTCTGGCAACAGCAGCCAGCCAGAACTGAAAATATTGCTGCTCAATTCCAGATTGCTAAATGGGAAAACATCTATGATCCAGGACTTCTTTTATGAGCATACCAACCTGGCTTGTATTATGGGTACCTGGCTGTATAAAGCTGGTGTGTGTGTGTGTGTGTGTGTGTGTGTTAATTTCACCCAGCTCTGTCTACTTGGGTTCTCTGTGCAGCAGCAGGCAGAGCCTGGGGGCAAGGAGGTGATGTTGTAGTGGTCTATTGGGATTCCAACTCCCCAACCCAATATTTGGTCCAGCAGTTTGCTGTGTTTGAGTGTGTGTATTTGAAGGTGGGTGACAGGGACAAATAGGATTGGCTCACCACCCATGCTGCTGCTGGCTGAGTTGTTGTTGGTGTTACAGTTGCCCTGCCTTGTTCTGCTTGGGATGATCAACAACCATGCTGAAGCCATGCTGTCAGGAGTGGCTAAGGACTTTGTATCCTTTGTGATGACCATGGGTCTGTCCCAAGTAATATCTGGTCCCACCCATGTTACAAGACACTTTCTGAACCTGGTTTTCTGTACTGGGCATAATTATAATGGGTAATAGTAATCTGAGTGTGAAGGAACTTTCATAGTTCTGTTATCATGGACAGATTACTACCTGGTTGGTTTTAGACTTGCTGGGACTTAGAGCCTTTGCAGGGGGAGAGAGCCAGCTAAGATGGTCTGTCCTAGGAAGTCTACAGGTCCAGGTTGATTCCTGACAGCTCTTGGGGAGATTCCTGTTGCCCTATCAGATGATCCTATTGAAGAGCTGGCTGACCTCTGGAGTAGAGAAAGTCTCTCCTCTTATGGATTGGAGCTAAGTGAACCGCTTGGTTACTACAGAACTTGGGGCAATCAACATGTGCAACCGAGACTGGAGCATCAATAGCAGAAAAATCAGAGCTAGTCTGACTGAGCATGGGCTACAGCCCATTGGGAAGCCTATGCCATGACAGTGGTAGCAGTAAAGAAATCATCCTTCTCTGCCATCACTCAATAACCAGCTGTGAAGAATTTGCATGCTACTTTGGAGACATACTGTGCCGATATGGGTGTTACTCCAGTGGATGTAATTGGGTGTTACTCCAGTGGATGTAATTGCCTCCTGTTTGTCCTGTATTATTGGATTTCTTTCAGTTTGTGCAGCTTGAGATGTGAACAGCATCCTTTGATAGGTGAAATCCACCACATACATATTAGACCTATGCCTTGGCAGCTTATAAAAGCAGCCAGAGGGAGATTGGCTGAATGGGTAAGGGGAATAGTGCATTTTCACTGCAGCAAAGACAGAGTTCTATCTTGCCTAAAAGATGCTGTGGTGAAACCTTTTCTGAAAAAGCCTTTCCTGAACCCAATCACATTATCAGTCTCTAACATCCTTTATTTTGGGCATGGTTTTGGAGAGCACAATGGGTTCCTAGCTCTAGGGATTCCTGGGTGAAACAGATTTCTAGATCCATTTTGGTCTGGCTTTAGGCTAGTTATATGATAACTTTGATCACTTTGATAGATAATCCGTGCTAGGAGCTGGACAGATGGAGTATGTCCTAATTGGTTCTGCTGGACCTGTTGGCCACTTCAATACCATTGATGGTGGTATCCTTTTGGATTGCCTCTTTCGGATGGGATTTGAGAGCACTGTTTTATAGCAGTTCCTGTTGGAGGGGAGAACTCAGAAACTCATGCTGGAAAATGGATGTTCAATGCCCTGGCCTTTGACCTGAGGGTTTGGTTTTGTCTCCCGTGCTATTCAACACATAGATGAAATTTCTTAGAGCGGTTAACAGGAGTTTTGGGTTTGGTGTCACCAATGTGCTAGTAACATCCAACTCTATCTCTCCTTTGCATGTGACCGGGGCCATTTCCACACTACACTGTTATAATGCTATTATTCCTCTTTCAACATCTTACGGAATCCTGGCATTTGCAGTTTAGGGAGGGGCATTTAGAATTCTCAGCCAGAGAGCTCTTTGGCCTCAGTAAACTACAAATCCCAGACTTCCACAGGATGTTGAAAGTGGAATAATAGTACTATAACAGTGTAGTGTGGAAATGGCCTGGGATTGGTTACAGGAAACACATAACTCCCTTGTTGAAACACCTTTGGAGTCTGTTTATCTACAGAATTCAAAGTCCTGAGTATTATCTTTAAAACCTCATATATTTAGGTCCAGTCTTCCTGAAATATCCATGTTAGCCTCTCTAAGTTTTACATTCTTCAAGGAGAGCTTTCTCTCAGTCCTACCACCATCGCATGCACATTTGGTGAGAATATGGAAGGTAAGCATCTTAGTGGCTGCATCCAGAAATCTCTCTCATGGAAGGTCCACTGAGTACTAACTTGGTATATGTTTTGCAAGATTTAAGCCCCTGAAGCTTGAATATTAAGGACCTAAGTGTGTTTGTGTAGAGTAAAAAGCAAATACCTGTGTAATAAATACACCTCTTAGCAGCTAGTTCTGGATATGTCACTTAACTTAAAACAAAGGAGATGAGGGAAAGAGTGTAACAGAGAAAATAATAAACTACCAAGCAGAGTATGGGAAAAACAAACAAACAAAAAGGCATATACCATGTTGGTATGATCAGCTTTAAGCAGACTGAAGTCATGTGATGGCCGACTCGAATCTGATGTGGTCATCTGTTGGCAGACAGCCAGACTAGCAATGGTCAGCGATTGGTTACTGAGTGCCCTCATATAAACTGCTAGTACAATTGAGTTAGAGCCAGTGCGTTACAGTGGTTTGACTGCTGAACCAGGACTCAGGGGGACCAGAGTTTGAATGTCCACTCAGCCATGGAAACCCATTGGGAATCTTGGGCAAGTCACGCTCTCCCATCCTTTGACGAAGGCAGTGGCAAACCTCTGTATAAATCTTACCAAGATAACCCTGTAACAAGATCTCCATAAATCAGAGTTGATTTGAAAGGACATAACAACAACAAGATTGAGTTGGGAGCCCAGGAAACTAAAATGTGACATGAGAGACCTCTGAACAGAAACAGATTAAATGACAAATAATAAAGAACCCTTAATCTTTCTGTCTAAAAGAGATTGGGATAGGGAACTAAACCTGATTCGGGTTGGTTCTCTCTTTGGTTTCTTTCTGCCAGCAGGCAAATATGTTTTTGTTTAGGCAGGTCTTCGATTCTTAATTCATGTGGCAGCATGAATAATGAATAATTGTAGTGGAGTGTGCTGTGTTCTCTCTCTCTCTCTCTCTGGCCCTTTTCACACAGGGTAATTAAAACGGGGCAGTGCGACCTCTAACAGAGGTCGTACACACCGTGGAATGGATTGGGGCGGACTACTTTAGCATAGTTCCACACCCCAAACTGCTCTGAAGCGACCGGAAGTGGTGGTGCCGCATGTTTTTAAAAAGCACGGAGTGCGCAGCCCCGTGCAGCTCCGTCACAGCGCCCCGGTGTAGATTTGCAAGCGCGCACAAGTGCAGATCTGCCAGGGGCAGGCTTCCGGCTGGCGAGCTTCTCTGGTTGGTAGAGAGCCTCCGCGAGCCATAAGCTGCCATTTTGGACGCCGCAGGACACCACAGGAGTGTGGAGCAGCGAACTCACCCTGCTCTGCATGGCAACGGACTTACCCGGCTGCCGGTAAGCTCCGTTTCAGTGCATTTCCCCCCATTTCTCCCTCCATGTGTGAAAAGGGCCTTTGTGTGTGTATTTCTAAATGCGCTTTAAATTGTTCTTAACTTGTGATAGAACTTGTGATCTCTGCTGGGATCAAGTGCCCCCTAAACTGCCTTCAGTTTAGGGGGGCACTTGGCGCAGTGCTGGGAGAAAAATGGGATATAAATTAAACAAATAAACAAATAAATCTAAAATGGTGAAGAGTTGGCCCAGTAGTGATTTATGACAGTCAATATGATATTGTAAAGAGAGTGATGAAATAGCATAAGGGACACTCAGGCCATTTTTGTACTACACTGTTATAATGCTATTATTCTACTTTCAACTTCCTGAGGAATTCTGGACTTTGTGGTTTACTGAGGCCAAAGAGCTCTTTGGCTGAGAATTCTAAATGCTCCTCCCTAAACTGGAAATTCCAGGATTCTATAGGATGTTGAAAGTGAAATAATAGCACCATGGCAGTGTGATGCGGAAATGGCCTCAGTTTCAGATCTCATCCCAGATCTAGATCTCAGAACTGTGGCCATCTCAGGCTAACCTACCTTGCAGGGTTGTGAACCATATATGCCACTGAGTTACAGGAAAAAAAGCCAGATGCAAATTGTAATTGTCTCAATTCAATTATTTTCAATCAGAGTAGACCTATTGATCTTACGTAATTGTTGAGCTTATGTAGGTGTTGATTTAAAAAGTTCTTACTAATTCAGTGGGTCTACTCTAGTTGGGAATTGGCCTTGATTTAGGCCAATGCATTTTCCTATTTTAATTGTTAATTTCTGTGAAATCTTTACCCTTTCCTTTTTACATCTGTTTCCATACATGAGGCAGCTGGGTGAGATCAAGTGGCTTTAAATCATCTCTCTATTAAAAAAAATAAACCCTGAAAAATGGGAATTGGGATCTATGTTTTGGTACCTTTAATGTGTTAGTCTATAACACTCTTCAGCACCAGCCAATATGGCCAATGATCAGGAACTGTTTGAGTTCTAGTCCAAAACTTCTGGAGGGCATGAAGTTGCCTGGCTCTGAACTGCAACTACATTGACCATATTGGCTGGAGATGATGGGATATGGAGGTTTGCCACCCCTTCTCTAAAGCAACCCTATTATTACCAAAGAAATCAGATTCATTTTGAAGAACAGAAGATGCAGATGTTTATTAACCATTATTCTTTATTAGACCTCACAGAGGTGTAAACTATACATACAAATACATTAGAAAGATACCCTCTTACAGTAATATTTCACATTTTGGACTGGATCTCAGGAGGGCTGCAAACATTTCAGTACATTCTACAAACCAAAGGTTGCTGTAGCTTTTATTTAATACAGTGTGACCAAGCCCCCCTTTTCTTTTTACTGCTATCAGTGAAGATTTAGAAAAACAAACAAATAAGCAATGAAAATCAAACAGCTAGCTCTTGAAATCATTTGGATGTATCATGATAAATGCATAAAATGAGCCACTTTTAAAAAAAGCTTTACACTATTTGTTTATGGAACAGTGTTTAACCAGTTTGATAATTTGCATGAAGTGTGGAACATGGACCTAATGGTTCTGAGTGACTTCTTATCCAGTTGTTCTTTGTGTAAGCATTAAGACCATCATTGCTTGAACCTCCTGTGTGTGCATGGAAAGCCAACACAGGGTAAATAATGGGATGTTATTGTTAAATTTGTAGTAGGAATGGAATGGGGAGTACTGCAACACACCAATGTTACATACATAGTATGAAATATTATTTACTTGTCATCAAGTCATGACAGCTCGCATTTTGAATAAACAGAGGGAAAAATGAAAACTGTACATATCTAAACACTTACAGCCCAATCTTCAAAGCGTTGTGCTGGTATATTGCCTTGTGCCACCAAAGTGCTTTGAGGATGATGGGAAAAGAAAGCTAATGTGCTTGACTGTAAGCAGATAATACCCCTCTTCATTAGTGTTTTAAAAATGTATATATTATGGAACCAATAGCCTTTCTAACAAATTTTTAGAAATTCAAGCACTCATGTACACATTTGTATTTTCTAATTCATAATGTTAATCATAATCCTAACACAACTGAGTGGGTTATGAAACCTAACTCAGTGACTTATGAAAGAATGACCTTCTGGAAAACAAATTAATATTAATTTTAACATATTTGTGGTTCGACAGCTGGTAAAGTAACAGACAATATTTATATATTGCATGGCTACTTACAATATTCCAGATTTACAGATTTACTCATCCACATATCAGCCAGTTCTTAGTCTTGTTAGCTTCTAGAGAGGATGAATATAGACAGATCTTGGGCAGAGCCATTAGATAGTGGAAATTTGTACTCAATTCTGTTACTGGGGTGCATTGATATAATAATAATAATGTAAAACTTCCAGAATGTCCTAGAAACACAGTGTCACATTCTGATGATTTTTTTAAATCAAAGTAACATATGTCCTTTTATCATTAAGAATCTTGATCTGGGCTGGCCAAACCCATTCAGAGAAATATACTGTAATGTACCAGTTGGTTGATTCGGTGACTTCGTTACTCTCCTTGGCTCACAACTGATTTGTCATCACTGGAGTTGGTTATAAATGCATCAGAGTCACTCTGTCATATCTCAAAGTGAAAGTTGTTCTCATTTACTGTATAGTGTAAGGAAGCTTGCCCATGCGTAAGTTTGATGCAGGCAAGTTCCGTGCTTAAGGTTCCTGTCCTCAATGGGGTTTGCGCCGGCGGAGCGCTTTGGGGATTGGGCTGCAAGTGGAAATAAACCTAAATTACAATACAATTTTGGTAGATGACTTACAACAGGCATTTAAGCTAACAGTTTGATTACAAGAAAGTAGCAACAATAATTAAGGCGCACAAAATCACCTACATGCACAGAGTCCCCCACCCCACCCCACCATCAGTGCTAGCACAGTTTAAAGTGGCATATTGGCTGTGTGCTGTCCCTTATGATATCCCCTAAATCTTATTCTTTAATAGCAAAGTGCTGTTCATAAAGTAAGAGCAATGGAACACTACATTTTCTCTTTTGCAGATTAACCCATCAGCAGGCAAAATTTGTAGACTGCTGTCCACAGGCCAATTAGATGGGAACCCTGTTGCCATTTATGGCAAATGGAGCTCTGCATCTTCAGACAAAATTGTCCAGTGCCACTGCTAATGTTGGGAGAATCCCACTTATGTATGTTTTGAGTGACATCTCAGCCAGAGCCATAAACTGGGAGGTGTTCCATAAATTGCAGTGTATTTGCAGCCATAGATGAGAATAGGAGCCACATCTGTACATTTGAGTGGCAGACTATCAGCAGTGGGATGTGTGAATGTACTCAGAATTGGGACATCCATCTCCAGCTACAGTCATGTCATTCTACCTTGTGTTTTAAATTTTATATAATTGCATTGACCATTAAAATAGTTTGCCATTGCTTCCACGTTGTTATGTGGTTCTGATGACAGGGTGTCTTGGAGTTCTCTTATGCATAGAATTGCCATAAATTGAAACCAACTTGATGGCAATTAACAATAATCAGTGCATTTGAATTATAGCAAATTTATTCTTGTTGCTATAGTTAGGGTAACTGAATTAATCACTAAATATTTTGGTCTACATCTTTAGGTTAGGCTGAAAGCCTTTTCAGTATTCAATTTTTCACAAAGATAAAGATGTAAAAGAACTTGTTTGCAGACAAAGGTTCTACAAGTCCAAGCTCTAGGTTTATTTATTGCCCCAGGTCATGCAAATACTTTTTGGGAAATCCGAATTTGCCATCATGTAGCATGGGAAAAGGCTACCTCATATTAACGGTGAAAATCTTTTAGCAGTTATGGATTTCTTCTCTGAACGAAATTAAAATATTTGCTGGATTCATGGCAAACATATTTTACCTTGTTCAGCATGCAAGTAGAGTGTAGTGTAGATACTTTTTAAAAAAAACAAAACAGCTAATGTATTTATTTAGTGACCATTAGAAAATATGCAAGTTTGCTTTAGTAAAGAAAAAGATTATCCAAAAGCAGAAAAGAGAAAGAAATGTCAGTTTTGATTAGGAATGCATCAACCAATATTTTATATGTAAATTCAGTTTCTTCTTCAGTGTGTTTTTCCTCATCAATAAACATTCTGTTTGTGTTTTCCAGAGCAAGTTAAACATTAGGTAATCTACGCATGCAAACTTTAGATAATGGGCAGCCAGTCATCAGTAGATAGTGAGTCTTTGATATTTGCAGGATCCATTGATATAAGTGGAACTGAAACACAAAGGTGGGATGGCAACTTTCAGCTCCAATGTTAGGTGCAGTTAGGTGTAGCGGCAAACAGTATTTCAAATCACAACAGTAACTGCTGCAAAGTATCTAAGCTTGTGAAATTATATGATATTTTGCTTTTATTCAGAAAGTCATGGTGGTGTTACAAGATACTGGGTAATTACTGTTGGGAAGAGTAATGAATAGGCACAGTGGGTGGATCCATACTAAGCTGAACATTGGTCCCTGAAAAATCAACTGATCTTGAAGAATTGGTCACAACTAACTTTTTCTATTTATTTCAGTGAGATCCAGGTGTGACTAATTTGTATTGGGTGCTATTCCAAGATAGCAATTCTGTCTAACAAAATGAGCAGATAGATGTTTGACAAAGGGCTGCTGTGGCCACGCAAATCACATGGGTGACCCTCCCCAAGGCAGTCACATGGCTCACTAGAGGTATAAATTGAGGCTTAATGCTTGAAGTGTAATGATTATCATTATGGGATGGCATCAGACAAGTAGCACAAGGCATACTGTTTCCAAAAGAGTATCACTGGAGCTAAAGGACCTCTCCAGAAAGTCTCTTAAAATGATGACTATCTTTTCATGGAATACACTAAAGTAAGAGTAGGTCCAGTCTGTATTATAGTCTCATTGTTAACAGCATGAGAGGGGAGCCTGAGGCCATTTAGATGTTTGACTCAAACTTCCACCACTCCTGCTTAACATAACCAGTGGTCAGAGATCACAGTGATGCAACATCTCAAGGGTCACAGATTCTTCATCTCTGCTCTGCATTGTGAAAGAAAGTGAGGAGATAACCTTAGGTAAGTGTATTGGCAAGTTTTTAAATATCTATCTAAGGAATATACTTGAATGCTAAAGAACAGGAGTTTGGGGAGGGGTAATAAGAAAACTTAAGGAAAGATATTTTGAAATGGTAAGGATCTTTACTGTTTTTCTTTAAATGGTACAAATAGGTGGATAGCACATATGTAGTGATGTAAAAAGGACCCTCAATAGATGGTCACTGTGATGAAACAACCAAGACCTACTTTTTTTGGGGGGGGGAGGTGGTGGTAATGTTTGTTGTGGTTCATTTGCAAATCATTTGTTGATGCAGCCTAATAAAATTAGTTATTGGTTTGTTTCTCCGAAAATAAATAATGCAGAGCTTAAATGTGCAAAACAGAGATGTTGTGGTTATAGGTTAAATACTGCAAGTTACTGAAGAGGCATAGCAAAGTTAAAGTATTCCTATTTAATGCAATCAGTAGAAGGCTGAGGACAGATGGCTTTCCCCCAGTGTCTCAAGGTAGCATGACAGAGATATTATTGCTCAAGGGCCCATGTTTTTTTTTATTATTATTATTTTCCTGTTCCATGGGTTCTCTATCCAATAACTTAGGAATAGAGACCATGTTTTCCATGCAGAAGATCCTAGGTTCAGTCATTGCCATTTCCAGTGAAAAGGATTATGCATCAGATGTTGGAAAGACCTATCTCTCCCCAATACCCTGAATAGTTTATGTTAGGCCATTTCTGCACTACATTATTATAGTGCTATTATTCCACTTTCAACATCCTGTGGAATCCTGGGGTTTGCAGTTTAAGGAGGGGCCTTTACAATTCTTGGCAGGGAGCTCTTTGGCCTCAGTAAACTACAAACCCCAGAATTCCACTAGATATTGAAAGTGGAATAATAGTACTATAACAGTGTAGTCTCTGTTGGAGTAGATGGAACAGGTAGACTCTACCTATCCCTTTTCGTGTATGTATAATATGTCTACATTTTAAATCCTATATTTAGAGATGTGGTAGGAAAGTTAATACTGTATTCAAATCCTTCCCCTCTTGCCAGGTATGGACTAGGCGGGAATGGTGAAGTGACTCTAAAAGCATTGTTTAGAGTTTGAAATGTAATTTGCAAAACTGAAACTAGTTTAGAAGTTTGTTCTTCAAAAATCTTAATTGACTAAAGACTGCCATGCCCTGGTCAGGAATTCTTTTTCCTGAGGAGTTATTTGAAGATGGGAATGAGGGGATAGTGGGCTCTGATATATCCAATTTTGTGGGCTGTGAAAAAGGTAGGGCAGAGGAAAGAAATAATATACCCATGAGCAATGATAACTCTGTCATTCAGTCTTGAAGTCTGTGATCCAGTTAAAATTGCATATGACTGAGCTCATGTGATCCAGTTAAAATTGCATATCACTGATGTTGCAGTCTTTTACCTTACCCATGTACCTGGAAGTAAGCACTATTGAAATCAATGGGGCTATTGCTTAGTATAGGACCACACTATAAATCAATTAGAAACAAAAGGCTTTCAACTCGTCATGGCCTTAGTCACAATTAACTTAAACTGGATCAGGTTCATTTTCTGTCCCTAGCCTCAGTCTTCCTAGGAAAATCAAAACACTGTTGAGTTTTGTCTTATTGAGTGGTATCTCTATACTGTATTATATGTAGTCAAGTTTCACATAGTCATCATCTAAAAGTTAAACAGAAAAAAACCCAGAAATTGTACATAAGATACTGTTTTTGACCAATCATAGTCCTTGTAGAATATTGTAATATTGTGATAAGCAAAACTATCTATGACAGGATTAAAAAGGAATACAGACTTGTATTTAGGATCTTGTTCCTCTTTCAAGACAGGAATTTGTGGTACATTGTTTACCATGTGGTGCTTCTATATCTGAAGTAAATGGCTTGTGAGCAAAGTAACTAGTGAAAATGTGTGACTTAAAAAGCACAAAATATTGCCACAAATAAAAATCTGAATACCCCCTTTTTAGTATATCACTAAATCCACAGGTATCTTAATTAGAAAGGCCATTTGAAACCAAAACAATAGAAAGTCTGTTTGGATGAATTTTAAGATATATGGCATATCAACTGGAGTGGTATTTTAAAAAGAGGAATCAGTGGTATATATTGCATTTTTAATAAATTATTACAATTCATTTCCAGACTAAAAATACTTTTTAAAACACATTAAATAGACTGATTATAATTTAATCAGAGCATTTTCCCTATCTAGTCTCTAACTTCAAAGAATCTCTAATTGGATTTAACTTTCATTTTAAAAAACCCTAAATATGTCATTTTTGTACATTATGATGTCTGTGAAAAGTATACGAAGTTTTTAAAATCACACATGCAGAATCAATGTGTGTGCACACACACAATTTCAGCTTCACAGAATGTTAGCCATATATTTTCAACTCTTTCTCAAAGCCCAGAATTGCTCCTTGTTTAAGAATATGGAGATTCTTTCTCCCCCCCTTTCTCATTACAGAATGATTTTCAAACTCTGAACTCCTGTGGGCATGAACTCTAAGTATGGACAGTAGTGTAGGTGTGATTTGTGCGCAAACCATTTTCTCCTGAATGCTCTCACTAGTGTTGGAAGGGCTACTAAGAGTTATCAGTCATAGTTCCAAAATAAAGACCTGTCAACTTTGCCTCATCCCAGCTAAAGAGATCCATTCACATGAGTAGGCTTTTGAGTGCATATCACTCGCTTGACTGGGAATTTTGGAACAGCAGATTCACCTCTTGCAATCCTGTATGTATGTATCTGAGACCAAGCCCGACTTAAGCCAGCTGGGCTTACTTCTGGGTAGATATGCTTAGGATTACACTTTAAGTGTGGGTGGATTGTTGTCTGCCTCCACTGCATTGTTTTTCAGTGTGATGCCACCTTAACTAACTTTTTAAAGTGCAATTATAATTGGGTTGGGAACAAAAGTTGGGAACGAAATTGTTTTAGGGCATTTTCACACTCAAGCCTTAAATCATCTTTGCCCATTTCTTCCATCTCTCATGTCAATTTCAGATCAATACTGGCTGTGATATGCATTCAGTTTAAAAACAACCACCTTTCTGTGGTTTATTGGCATTCACACATTTGTACAGTATTACAAGTTAGGCTTAAAGGAGCATTTATTGTCATGTGTGAAAATGCTGTAGAGCAACGAAGGGAATCATGCGGCCCTCCAGATATTGTTGGACTTCAAATCCAGTAGCACAAGAAGAATAGCCAGTGGTAAAGAATGCTGGAATTTGCAGTCCAACCTTTGGAGGGCACTTTTTCAATCACGGTCTAATACTGTCCAAGTCTTTTCTAGTTTGTTTCAAGGCAGAATATAACATTTTCATAAACTGGATGAAATGAACTAATTATTGTGCCATAATATAGAAACCCTTTAACAACTGGAGCCTTGTCCCATAATCCATCATTCTGTGCACAAGTCTTATTGGAACTGCAGGGTCATCTTCTGTATTTAAAAGGATAGGAATTCTGGGTTGTACACTGGAATATCCTGAAAAGGAATTTCCATCTGCATACCACAGTTCATAGGGTTATAAGTGTACTCTGCTAAACGTCCATTCATTCCAGTCAGGTTAGAGCATAAGACCCATTGAAACAAATGGAGGTTAAGCTGCAGACCTCTCCTTTCAGCTCCTGATATTTATTAGTGTTCACTTTGACACTTTCATTTTCTCTTTCTTATTCAAATATGAATACTTTCTGAAACAGCAAATGTGTTTCCCACTTTTTGATGAGAAAAAGTTGAAAGATTATGGCTAGACATATTTCTACTTTAATAAACAAAAACTATACATCTGTCACTTTATCTTAAAAATATTCATATATTTTCTTTTATATTTTTAAAGTCAAGTACTTTCTTAAACAAAACAATAGCACCACTTTGGCACTGCTGACCAAATCAGTAAAAGGTAAAGCAAAAATTTACTATATAATAACTATTTTCTGATGCTTCATTTGTAAAAACTCTTGCCCTTTAAAATGGAGGAGCCTTGAATACAGCAGAAGACTTTCATATGTATATACATTCATAGGTTCCAGCCATCATTGAAAGAAATGTGTAAGTTATTAATAAGTACAAATAAAATTTCTATCCATGCTGTGGATCAGCCCAAAGCCATTCTGAGTCCACTCTTCATTAAAGCCCAGCTCTCGACATGCAGCATAATCCTATGTACTTTTTCTTGAAAATATGTCTCACTGGATTTAATTCCTTGCAAAAGTACGGACAGGGTTACTGCCTTACAATGCAATTGTATGCTTCTCTGATCAGATGTAAGCTCCACTGAGAGACTTATTCCCAAGAAAGTGCATATAGCTTTAAACTCACTTGTATATCATATATATTGTATACAGCATGCATGTATACCAATTAAAGGCAGTGAGACTTAATGAGCATACAAGTGTTTTTAGGACTACCTAAAGCTGTAACAACCTGTAATCATTGTCTTATTCTGTTTCTTGGCCAGGAACTTGTTTCCTTACTGTAAATGCTTGTAGTCCTTGGGAGAAACTCCCTAATGGGACGAGCTCTTTTTAGTGAAACACACTGGCTTATGAGATGTTAGACTCTTTTGTGTGGGAGGTATTTCAATAGAGACTAGAGCTTGGATGGCCATCTGTCAGAGATGCCGCAGTTAACTGAATGCTGCACTAAGCAGGGGGTAGGACTAAATTGGCTCCATCGCCCCTTCCAGTGCTATAATGGTAAGACATCATTGCTTGAAATTATTTGTGGGTTGCAGTGACAATTATTTGCCCCTGATGTGGGTTACACAATCAGCAAAACAATCTGGTACAGTACTTGCTGGACAGCAACTTCTGGCCTGCTGGTAGGAATTTTCATGCATCTATGATCTATCTATATCCCGTGCACTAATATGTCAGGAAAATGATTAAGATAGACTCCCCCCCCCGTGTGCAGGTAATTTTACAAGCATGGAAGCATTTTAGACATATAATCTTCCTCTACCAATCCCATATGGTACAAAAGAGCCAGAACTGTACCAACTAGAAAATGTCAATTTAATTTAAATTTGTAAAATGTGGCAGAATGGGTATGCTCAAATCCTCTCTACTGGCATGTGATTATCTTGATCTATATTCATGATCAACTCTACCTTTACACAATGTAAGAAAGTGCTCCCTTATTTAACCCAGTGTGTGGTTTAGTCTTCAGGCTGCTTAAATTCTGCTGATGCTTCTTAGTTTTATGGACTCAGTCTTTTGAAAAGCAGTAGTGGTGTGTCCATCAACACTACACCTCTTGTAGACCACCCTCATCGCCTGGTCAAATTGAGAAGTAGCAATCAGATGTAATTGTCCTCTGGTGATGCAAAACTTTTGATTTATATCTTTTCGATGGCGCTAAGAGCTGAGTATGAAACTACCATAAGCTAAGAACAAAGTGTCAACATCTACTGCAGTGACACTGTGTTGGCTATATGGCGAATATTTTTGTTTCTTTTTGAATATTAGTGTGAGTGCTTAATATTTTAATATTTACAACTTGAATCAATTAGAAATCTTTTTAAAAAATCTTGTGTTTTGCATAAACTCCTTTCCTTTAATCTTTGGCTTTGTTCCCACTACACCCCAAGTGTACTATTTTGCTTTTACCTCTTACAGTTTTGGCCAGACCCCTTTCACAAAACAAACTACAAAATAGCACCATTGTACTATGAAATAGGTGTACATACTGTTGATTATATGTGTATCATTGATATGCTAAATTTCTATATGCTGCACTATATGGAGGAGAAGACAGTCTATTTATATTGTTGAAAAGGAATTCACTACCTGGAAGAAACAGTGATGGTTTAATAAGAGCTGGTGTGTGCTGACTCCAACTGATTCTAACCCGAAAGTCATCCTATTTGTGTTGCATCTCTGTATCGTGTGCTGTCAGAATGAGGAGCAGTAAAACTCAGTCTTAAAATCTGTTGTCCTGATCCAGAAGTGGGAGCCCCCATATATAGGGCTCTAATGTATGTGGGCTGTTCCCTTCACTTCAGTGATTGAGAGCAGCCTCATTAGCAAAGAATAAAAATTAAAATAAAAATAAAAATAAAAAGAAGGGGTAGAATGAGTATAGCAGATTCCTTCATAGAAGTAAATGGGGCCTCCTACTCCTGCAAGAGCTCTCTCCTGTGTGTACTGGAGCACATCAGGATCTCTGCTTGGGGTAAATGTATATAAGTATACGCTGTCAAAATGCAGTGGGTGGAATTAATGTGTTACTTACTGCTGCTACTGCAAATGTCAAACTATGCAAATATGAAAGGGGCAAACAAACTGTTATCAGACACTGCAAGACAAACTGTCTGTTACTTGTATGGAAGTGCAAATATTTAAAAAAAAAAGTAAAACCCACAACCCATTTAGATAAGGCTGGTGAATGACTCCAACAGCAAGGTTCATAAGTTAATTTAGTGCAATTGGATCCATCAAAGGCCTGTACATTTGCTGGCTTTTGAGGGGCACAGAAAGAGAAGTTTGTTTGTGTCTGTATGTGTGTGTCTGTGTGTGTATGCAGGACATTTTATAGTTGGTGAAAAACTAGAACAGCATTCTACCACTCTCAGAAACATTTTAGCACTGAGATGGTTTCTATTGGAATGTTTACTTGCATTGTTCATTGGGAGAATGCCCATTAGTGGAGATTTCGTCAAGCTTATTGAACTCTAGTGTTTTGTCCAATCTTTAACAATTTATTTACAGCAAAATATCCTGCAGATGGCACGTTCATTCTTCACTCTTATGGATGGTATTTTCTTACATTCTGTAGTTCCTGTTTCCTGTGTTTCCTCTACTTGTATTCTTCAAATGTACTTCCTGAAAATAAAAAAAAGTTTTTTTAAAAAAAATTCAAACAGGGCTTTGCAACCCTCATTTTACTAAGCTTCACGGTGTGTCTTTTCTTTTCCCGTTTTACAATAGAATCTGATAGAAATGAAGCATTGAGAACTATATTGTACCACGTCACACCAGAGATTCATTTGGCACAGAATTGTGTGTACTAACTGGTAGCAGTACTGCACACAATACTTTCTCACCCCTAATTGGAGATGTTAGGGAATGAAACTAGACCTCTTGCTCCAGTAAGTGAAGACTAAAACAGAAAGAAGCCAAGGTCAAGTCCATAGTGCTCTGTTCCACACTACAGACACTGTGGGCCTTTCCACACTACACTATTATAGTGCTATTATTGCACTTTCAACATCTTATGGAGTCCTGGGGTTTACAGTTTAGGGAAGGGTATTTAGAATTCTCAGCCAGAGAGCTCTTTGGCCTCAGTAAACTACAAACCCCAGAATTCCACAGGATGTTGAAAGTGGAATAATAGCACTATAACAGTGTAGTACAGAAAGACCCTGTCTCTCAAAACAGTATCTGCTGTGGTTGAGTTACAAGACTGATTTTTATTGGGTGTCCTTTTAATATGTTAACCACCAGAACTTAGAAGTAATGAATTACTTCTAGGAACTCTTTCCTCTTTTTTATAATGTGCATCTATTTGTTGCGGGGGGGGGGGACAAAAGTCATGTGTACTTATTATTCCTAAAATAAGTCAGTGGTGATTTTTCCTTTCCTTTATTAAAGAACATTTTTTAAAAAATGTTTGTAAGAGAACAATAATATTAATGCACTGTACATTTTAAAAAGTAATAACTACCTCTTAATAGGTTTTTCGATAACATCACAATCTCTGACAGCCTGTCCCGTGAAGTCCTGATAATAATGGATAGATTAATAATCTATACATTAATAAGTCCATTCCGTTTCTACATTAGTCTGTAAATCTAAGCCAAATTTTTTTTGGGGGGGGAAACATGACATTTTCTTTTTAAAAACTCAATTTCTTTTTTAAAAACCAAGAATGGCATCAAGAAATTTAGAGAAGTTGGAGATCTGGTTCATATTGCAATCTGGCTCCACCCATGGGAGCAAGGTATATCTTAGTGCCCACGCGCCCAGGAAGCATGCTTTTTCTGCATACTGTCCAACATTTCAGAGATGAAAACCAGTATACATGTGGCCAAGCAACATCAGAGTTTGGTCAAGATGGCAAAACATTTTAATAAGAAAGAACACAAATGCTAGAGAGGCTACAGCAGTTTGCTTTTGCCTGAGTCTACAGGGAAAGTCAAGTAGAACTTATTCCTCTCTGATCCTCACTGCTGAATTAATTGAGTGTAAACTCTTCTTGCACTTTGAACACAGTTTCAGCAACTCAAGTAAGGACAAAGGAGAAAATGGGAGGAAGAGACAGATACTGGGACGTTTTAAAAACAGCTGAAAAAGTGGAACAGAGGGTTAATCAGGACTGCTCTTGTGAAATCAAGACAGTTGTGTGTGGAGGGGAAGTATGTTGCTACCTAACCCGTTTTGCAGGACTGAAGAAGGGAGATGGCTGACTGACCAGAGATCCTGGAGGAACGGGAAAGATTCATCAGCTGTTGCTGTAATGGAAGAGAGAGAAGAGGGAGATCTCTGTGGGAATAGGGAAAGGAGAATGGTGCTGCAAGGGAGCAGCCATATCATCAGGAGTGGGAGCAGAAGTGCTAGGAGTAAATGGGGTGGACCTTGATGGTAATGGTATGGCTGAGCAGGGACAGCTCATGGGACAGTCAGCCACATCTGGGGTGGGGCAAGTAGGTCAGGTGCCCTGGGTGCCAATGCCAGAAGAATGCAAAAAAGCTTTGCATGTATGGGTGGGGGTGGGGGTAGGAGTAAGAAGGCAGAGGTACAACTTCCATACTTGCCCTAGCTGCTGTTTACGCTATATACGCCACTACCACTTCACGCAATCCAGCCTAGCTACACCCCTACTGGGAGGTGCAGATCAGATGAATTGCTATTTGAATTCACGAAGATTAACTTTCTGGAGCATCTCTGTCTGGCATAGCTATTAACTTCAGAGGTGTGACTCCTTTATACCATTATACAAAATTATAACGCCTTGATTACAACTGTTGGAAAGAGAAGGAATTGTCTGCTGTGATAATGAGGCACACAAAAGTGATTTTGGTCTTAGTAATTTAGGTCTAACTATCATGAATGACTGAGGCAGCTTAAAATCAATGGAGGCATCTGGTTTGTGTTTGGATAATGTTCAGCCTTAATGAGACTTTTCCATACAGCCAATGATATCAGTGAAGCAAAATCACTCTGAAAGCTTGGTTTTGTTCCCATGAGTTGATATGACCTTGCTTACTTTTTTTGACAGCCTGTATAGCCTTTTGCAACAGTAGCCAAACTAGCTTATGGACCACATGTCATTCCTGATCAACCCAAGAATGACCGTTAAGAGAGGCCAATTTATTTATCTTGCCAGTTTGGAATTCTAGGCCACCCTGTCCCTAAGGCTTGGGAAAGGTTAAACTATAAAAGACCACACTAAATTATTCAGATAAAAATCTAAAGTGCATCTGATCCTCCATGAATGTTTATTGTTGGAATGTCCAATGATTTGAGTGAAATTTATTCCCAGATAATAGTGCACTGGGCTGCATCTTTAGAAAAGGAGAGAGAAAGACAAAACAATTTTCAAAACAAAAGAAAGAATATTAGTAGATAATTGGAATTTAAGTATAGACATAGTGTTAATCATTCTATTTGTGATGAATGAAAACCAGAGGTTAGGGCTAATCCTTCCATAGCTAAATGACATCCATAAGCAGGAGTGAATAGTATAGTAGTCTTGGGGGAATCCAAGATTTGCAAAAATGTGAAAAATCCTAAAAGGAAAAATAGTTTTTTGTCGGGGAGATAAACTCTAAACAGTCTAACAAATTGTGAGCATCTCAGGAGGTGGGGTGGGGCAACCCAGGGAAAGAGATGGAATCAGCTGGGTGACTGGAACATACCATTCAACATTTCATGATTGAAAACTGGGAAAAATCTAGCCAAGCAGCATTAGGGTGTAGTCAAGATGTCAGGAGTTATTAATGAGGAAATCGACAAACTAGGAGACGCTGCAGGAGTATGCTTTTGCCTGAGCCTTACAGGGAAGGACAAAATTTCACCACCTTCTACCCCTCTCTACTCCTCAATTAATTATGTGCAGACTACTTTTGCACTTTGCACTTAGTTTACACCAACAGAAGTAAGCTGAGGACAAAGGGGAAAGTTGGAGAAGATAAAAACTGGGACATGTTAAAAGGAAGAGGAAAAAGTGGGATGGCAGAGGATTAATTGGTACTGTCCCTGCCAATTTGGGACAGTTGGATGGTATGCTGGAAGTGGCTGGTAAAGTGAGGAAGACATAGCCATGGTAACCTGGGTGGCTACAAAACAACACTGGTTGGTTAGCAGGGGTTGTGCTAATTATTATATTGCCCTGGCTTAAACTTTGGTTACAAAATAGGAGGAAAAAATGTGAGGAGTTATTTATCAGGTGCTATTCTGGTTTGTTATGTCTATATCACACACTCAGCACACTTGTCTTATATCCACTACACCCCTATGAAGCAGGTTTGGTTGGCGAAGTCACTTTATGTTTCAGTGATGTAGACTTTTTACCTGGACCTGGACCTGTTTGCAAACTGTTTTGAGATATAAGTTATAAATAAATAAATGAGTGGGGATATGTCTCCATAACTCTCTTTAACCGTTCAGTCACACTGGCTTTCATGGAATCAGAGCACCATATAAAATGATGAATAATCCATGTTCAAAGAAGGATCTCTCTAGAGGTACCTACTCAGTAATACATTCTTGCTGTGTTAAAATGTCTTCAGAGTTGCAATCTACAACTTTTTTTTAAAAAAAGTAATATCTTCTAAAAACAAAAACGTTCTTCTGAATTCCAGATTTTCTTCTGCAGTTCTAGGAAACATGATGATGGAAAGTAATATCTCTTTACCACACAGATGTCACTTTTTGTCTTTTTAAGAAGAAGTTTATTTTTTTCACTAAAAATATAGAATGTAGCGTAAGCATGCTCCTCTGCATGCCACCCACGTCCTGCTCATGATAGGCCACCCCATTTAAGACATTCCATGCCAGTTAAAATTTGGAGGACAATTTCCTGGCCAGGGAAGATAATCAAAAACAGACCTCTTACAGGGCAGTACTCTGAGGTAATTAAGAAATATTGTGAAACAACAGTAATGATGATTAAGGAAATAATAAGAAATGATCTGCCAAAAGGTTCTTGCTGGTTTTATTTTAATCTGTAAAAAGGATTATAGAAGAAAGCCGTAAAGAATTAGCAGTTAATTTAATTATGTCTGGGAGGATAAATGTTACAAAACTTGAGAAAGTTCTCTGGGTAGAGTGTTTTGCCAGGGTATCTGCTATAGCGGCAGCCTTTCTGCCATTCTGCTGGTGTAATGGAGCTCTCATCAAAGTCCTGAGGTGGATCTTTGTTTGGGGATAATGCCCTTATTGGTCTTGTTGTTGTGTACTTTCAACTTGTTTCTGACTTATGGCAACCTTAAAACAAACCTATTATAGAGTTTTCGGGGGGTTGAGAGTGTGCGATTCACTAGTAGGTTTTCATAAGTGAGTGGGAAATTGAACTCTGGTCTCCAGGATTGTAATTCAGTGCTCAAACCACTATACCAAACTGGTTCTCCTTATTGGTCATAGCTTGAAGAAATTTTAAAGGGGCACTAAAAGTTCCTCAAAATACTTGCTTTTGTTGGAAGTCAATGGCTTGTTGTCATTGTGTGCCTTCAACTCATTTCCAACTTGTGGTGACCCTAAGGCAAATCTATCATAGGGTTTTCTTGGCATGATTTATTCAAAGGCTCCCTTTGCCTCCCTGTGAGGCTGAGAGACTGTGACTTGCCAAAGGTCACCCAGTGGGTTTCATGGCTGAGTGGGGATTCAAACTCTGGTCACCAGAGTCTTATGCTCAGACCATTATACCATGATGGGTCAATGAGTGGCTACTGCATTGTATTAACTGGTAAGGTATAACTCTCTCTCTTATTTCTCTCTCTCTTGCACACACACACACACACACACACACAACATGTTGATACTTTTCTCAAAGACAGCATCCCTCAGTGCATCATCTGGGGGGTCATTCCAGAAAGAAGGCTGCTAGTGCTACAAAGAGAAACATGTAACTATAATAATCCCATCCATATCTCTTTCAACAGATTTGTTGTGGGAAGAGAAAATCTGGAGGAAACAGTGGGAAAACATGGGAGGGTTACCAAAGGGATATATTGTCCTTTGGCCCACTCCTGTGAATTCTGGATTTGGGTTAGGGTGATTATACAATGAAACCCTCATCAGGAAGCAACATGGCTTTGAGAATGTTCAGTGATGCTAAGATACCAGGGATGAGGTGTGTGTTTCATTTTTTCATGCATCCTGCCTCTGGCTTAGATAGTCCAAATCTGCTTGGATTGAGCCATTAGAACAGAGGTAGAAAATTAAGGTCTACAGGATGGATGCATGTGGCCTGCAGGGACCATTTGTGGGACAACTTTCTGCACTACACTGTTATAGTAATTATTCCACTTTTAACATCCTGTGGGATTCTGAGGTTTGCAATTTACTGAGGCCAAAGAGCTCTCTGGTTGAGAATTCTAACTGCCCCTCCCTAAACTACAAACCCTAGGATTTCCATAGGGTGTTGAAAGTGGAATAATAGCACTATAACAGTGTAGTGTGAAAAGACCCCCAGAGCGTTGCAACTTAAAAATGGAAAATTGTGTCTCTATGGTCTATAAGAAGATGCAATTCTGTATGTATTCACTGGTTTGGGATTCTTTTTACCTGAAAAGGGTCCAAAAGAGCAAAAAAGAGAACCAGAAGTTACTTAAACTTCACTTCCTGTTTCATGAAACTGATGGGGCATGGTCTACAGGGGTTTGGATGGTCTGAAAATGGGAGAGGGTGGTCTCTGTACCCTCCAAGACTATGGGGTGGGCAAAGTGGGGCAGGTAGCTCCCAAGGCTGTTTGTCACTCTTGATCTCTTCAAGTTCAGTTGCCTGTTCTGGAAGTCTATAGGAGTGGCAATTCACCTTTTGGGAGCTAGCATGGCTTTAACATTGGATTACAATTGTTGGATACCAGGCTTTCTTTTTAACTTTGTACTTTCTAGAAGAAAGTGCTCTTTAGTTTTCCATAGTCCTCTCTTTAGTTACCACCATTCACAGACACCTCTTGTAAGAATTCTGATCCATTCAGCTTACCTCATGCTTAGTCATTTAAGTCCTATTCTTCAGCCAAATTCTCATGACCACTGTTTGGCCTGCTGCAACACTGAGATTTGGCTGAAGAAAACAGCTTCACATTTCTTCAGAAAAATCCCATGTTCTGGAGTCAGAAATGTAATTTTCTTTACATCAAAGGTGAGACATGTTAGATCGGCCTCCATCCAACAAGTTTCCTATCATTGCATACTCACTACCCACCCTTTAAATTTTCCTCTAATTTGCCTTTTAAGTCACACTCTCATCCCCAGAAAACCCCATGATAGATTCACCTTAGGATTGCCATAAGTTGGAACTGACTTGAAGACACATAACAACAACAAAATGAGATAAGCCATCATGGGATAGTTACTGATTTGAGTGTTGAAGTAGCACTCTGAGAAGCTGGGATTCAGGTTCCCTGCTCAGCCTTGGAAACTCACTGGGTAACTTTGAGCAACTCATACTCTCTCAGCCTCAGAGGAAGGCATGGCCCTCTGAGCAAATCTTGTCAAGAAAACCCCTTGATAGGATTGCTTTAGGGTTGCCATAAGTTGGAAACAACTTGAAGGTACACAACAACAAGAATTCACCTTATACATACGTGGGAGCTCCCACTGGTATTCTCTTCATCCCTTTTACAGCCATCTATCCATCCATCTATAAAAGTTTCACATACACCTACACATCTACAGTCTAGACTCTAGATGTATTGGACTACATCTGCCATTATGCCCAGCCACTATGGCCAATTCTAGAGAAAACAACTCTAGCCCTATGCAGCCCTAGGGCTCAAGAGAGATGGGTGAAAACTCATGCAGAAAGATACTTGAATTTCAAAACCAGAAATGGATTCACAGCCACATCTGTTTTTTGTTTTTTGTTTTTGGTGTGTGTGTAGGAAGGGGCATTTAGAATGCTTAGCCAGAGTGCTCCAGTGCCTTATTAAACCACAAACCCCAAGGTTCCTGAGGATGGAACCATGGCAATTAAAGTGGATCAACAGCGTTATCATTCATTAGAGTATATGGGCTCACAAACAGAAATATCCCTAATAACAGCAAGATTATGCAACAAATTGTGGTGGCATTCAGTTAAACATGATTTAAGGCCCCTTTGGCCGGTCATGTAGGGATGGGGGCGGGGAGGGCAAGGAGGACGGTTTGCCCTGGGTGGCAATGTTTTTGGGGCATCCTGGCCTGTAGCCACGCCCCTGCATGCCCTGGCCATGCCCCCACGCACTGCAGTCACATCCCCACGCACAGTGGCCATGCCCCTTGTGCTGTAGCCCTGCTCCCTCTTCCCACTCTCCAAGCTCTGCCACTGCCTTTAGCCCTTCCTATTCAATGTGGCAATCCTGGAAATAGGAAAGGTGGGAATATTGGGGGAAGGAATAGGGATTACATATGTGTCTTCACCACTGCCCTTTTAATCCTTACATATGTAGACTGAATGCCCACACAGGACTTATATGAACTATATATTCAAGAACAGCATCTGTAGGCCAGCTTTTCCATGTTGCAATCTCAAGAGCCTGCAAGAGACTTAGCACTCTGACAGAGACCATTGTTGAGGCGTACTCATGTATACATTCCAGCTGTTCTGGTTTGGCAGGGATTGTCCGGATTAATCCTCTGCCATCCCACTTAGAATCATCAAATTGGAAGAAACCGCAATGTCCATTGAGTCCAACCCCCTGCCGTGCAGGAACACACCATCAAAGCATTCCCAACAGATGGCCATCCAACATCTGTTAAAAAACCTCCAAAGAAGGAGACTCCACCACACTCCAAGGCAGCATATTCCACTGTTAAACTTCTTTTACTGTCAGGAAGTTCTTCCTAATCTTTAGATAGAATCTCTTTTCCTAAAGTTTGAAGCCGTTGCTTCATGTCCTAGTCTCTGGAGCAGCAGAAAACTTCCATTTGACATACAACTTCCATATGACATCCCTTCAAATATTTAAACATAGCTATCATGTCACCTCTTAACCTTCTCTTCCCCAGGCTAAACATACCCAGCTTCCTAAGCCACTCCCCATAGGGTGACCATTTTGGTCACCCTCCTCTGGACACACCCCAGGTTGTTAATATCCTTCCTGAACTGTGGTGCCCAGAACTGGACACAGTATTCCAGGTGGCGTCTGACCAGAGCAGAGTAGAGTGGTACTATCATTTTTCTTGACCTAGATATTATACTTACCTCCTTTTAAAATGTTCCAGTTTTAACTCTCTTCCTCCTACTTTCCCTCTTTTTCTTCACTTTACTTCCATTGGTGGAAACTAAGTTTGAAGTACAAAATTTGCACTCAGTTAACTTAGTTGTGGGGAGAGAAGAGGAGGTATAAAATCTTGCCCTTCCCAGTAGGCTTAAGCAAAAACAAATTTCCAGAGCCTCTCTTAGTTTGTCTGTTTTCTCGTTAATAACTTCTGCCATCTTGGCCACATTCTGATGTTGCTTAGCTACACTTGCCTCTGCTCCAACAAAAGCAAAATGATTCTACTCATTTTTCCCCCACATGTCCTGCTCATACTGAGGCTTCTTTGGCTTAGCTGTTAAAGAAGCAGCATGCAAGAGATGAAAGTGATTTTGCAGTGTTCAGAAAAGTGGTTCCACATGAAATTCCTTCCAGGCAACAATGAAAAGACACAGTAGCTTAACTGCTTTTGTACCTGGTCATCTGTGCTTTGTCCTTCTTCATTTTCTTTTAAAATAAGAAGCAGACAAATCAGTAAAAAGGAAAATCTATCTTAATTTGGGACATTTGAGCCCTCAAGTGAAGGTCCAAACAGCCTCCCTCAGCCTGCTACTTTCCTCTTACATTGGATTGCAAGTCCTATCACCTCTAGCCAGTATAGCTAATAGCCAAGGTGCCAGGGGAAGAATGGCAGGTTGAGGTGGCTGCCTTAACATGCCCTGCAGTTGTGTGTACTATGTTTCAAGTGGTGTTAATTACCATTAAGAATCACAGGAGGAGTTGTATGAAACACAGAAGTTTATTTAAACAAATTTGCATTCAGTTCCTAACACTGTCCTCCTTGCTCTCTCTCTATATTCTGTTAACTGACCCATTTCCCGACATCTATCCCTTGATCAGCGTCTTCTTCTGAGTCATTAAGTGTGTTTTCCTGTCCTCTTAGCCTTCCTGCTTTTTCCCTGAGACACTGATACATACTGTAGAAGGGTTTCGTTGTGTGTGAACTTCTAGGAGAGTGAATGTATTAGGAATTAATTATGCTCAAACAACCTTCAGAATAATTTCTAATGCAATGGTCAAATGTAACATAATAGTAGATTCAAATTGATCATGCTCTGGCTACCTTTTGTGCTTTGGGCATATCAGTGTGGCGCTGAGCACGTACAGATCGTGCAGATTTAGGTGGTTTAACAGGAGCGCAGTACATCTCCAGCCGTCTCAGGTCACAGCTTTGGAAGCAACATTCATCGACTATTCCTTTGGTAGGAGGTGGACGTCGATTGCCTCCATATCCAGCAGGTTTGCCTAAAAGTGAAAAATTCCATCATTAACAAAAGAAGTTAACAAAACCTCAAGATTCTAGTCATGTAACAGTATTACAGTTGACTCTCCACATTCACTAGGGTTAGGGGCACACCCTCGCAAATGTGGAAAAATCACAAATATCAAAATGTATGTATATGTCTGTGGGAAGGGGGCCAAGACATGGTGGGGATAGTGGGCACCTAGGGTACAAACCAGGTCAGGGAAGGGTGAAGGAAAGGGAGTGGGTCGTATGGTGGCTCTGTTCTTCCTCTCTCAGTGGATGGTGGTGGTGGAAGAGGAGGACCGGAGGTGAGTTTTTAAAGGTTGCATGGTCTGATTGGAGCCACTGAGGAGGAAGGTTCCCCTGGAAAAGAAGTACCTGAGGTGGCGAGGCAGGTGTTGGACAAAATCACAAATAATCAAATCTGTGAATGTCAAACCCGCAAATGTGGAGGGCTGAGTGTGTTAGCTAGGTTGTCCTACACAATAGAGAGCTAGCATGGGGTAGTGGTTTGAGTGTGGGATGAGAACACTAGGGTTCAAATCTCCTTTCAGCCATGGACACTTACTAGGTGGCTTTGGGCAAGTTGCACTCTCTCAGTCTCAGAGAGAGTTCAAACCTTCTCTGAACAAATCTTGCCAAGAGAATCCCACAATAGGTTCACTGTAAGGTTGCCCATAAGTCAGAAATGATTTGAAGGCACACAACAACAACTAGAATCCACAGAATAGGCTATACAGAGTAAGTTGTGCTGTGATATCTTTGATTGGATCAAGTAATTGTTAAAAATATTGCCTATCCTTTACTCCAAATGTCTACTGGCAGTGATGAGCACATGTAGGATGGCAGGGCCTGTGTCCTACTTTACAGAGGACTGTCTTCTGATTGAGATGTTGTCAGAGGGTACTCCTCTTGCTGAGGGGCTCTGTTTAAAGACAGGATTGAGGACCTTGAAGTTGTCTGTCAATGGTCACAGCCTTGTCTACAATGATGTTGTTTTTCTGTTTAATCACTTATAAGTAGGACCTAAATACCTTAAAAGAACCAAATCCTGTCTGATCTTGGAAACTAAGCAGAGTCAGCCCCAGTTAGTACTTGTATGGGAGACTGCCAATGAATACTAGGTGCTGCAGGCTATGCTTCAGAGGAAGGAACTAGCAACACCACCACTGAGTATTACTTGCCTAAGACAACTCTGTGAAAACCATGGGTTGTCATAAGCCAATGGGCAACCTGAAGGTAGACACATGCAATCACGTATAAATTTGGCTTCCTACATATGCATTTTACAGATGGACTCAATAAAGGAAACCATTGCTCTGAGTTTGGAAGAGTCAAGCAGGGCTATTGATGAACAGGGTTGTTGGAAATCTCTCATTCAGAGGGTTGCCGTAAGTCAAAGCTGACTTGATGGCAAATAATAACAAAAATACAAATTAGTATATGTAAATATTATTGAGGTCTGTATCATTTGTCCTATTAGAGCAGAGCTTTCCAAACTTTTCATGTTGGTGACACACTTTTTAGACACACATCATTTCAGTAATTCAGTAAGTATTAGTAAGTGGAGCCCCTCCACCCAAGGTTGGCCTGCTCCCACTCTTGCCAGAGTCTCCCTCAGCCTGGGATGGCAGCAGCAGGAGAGGCAGCCCCTCCACCCAGACCTGGCTTGCCACTACCACCCTCGTCAGGGTCTTCCTCGGCCTAGGGCAGCTGTAGCAGCAGTGGGAGAGGCAGCCCCTCCACTTGGGCCTGGACCACCACTGCCTTCGCAAGGGTCTTCTTTGGCCTGGGGCGGCTCTGGTGGCAGCTGGAGAGGCAGCCCCTTCACCCGTTATGTTCGTGTGACACACCTACACACTGCAGCTGACACACTAATATGTCACAACACACAGTTTGGAAAGCTCTGTATTAGATACTGTATTTCTTCTTAGCAGAACAGCGGTGGGAATCATGTTTGCACAGAGAACTTCATGTTCAAAAATAGGTGTCTACAGTTCTAATTGATGCTTGTATTATTCATAAATCTGGCCTCAGAGAAAGCATTTCAATCCATTAATCCATTAAATGGAATACTACTAAACTAAAATGTTAGTACATTAACTTAATCAATCAAGTCATTTAGTATTAGTGTATTAACCTAAATAATCAATAGTTTAGATTTACTTGTCTTTGGATTTATTTATTTAATAATTTGTGTTACTAATTAGCAATAGCAATAGCATGTGTATTTCTATACCACTTATCAGCTAATTGCTCTCTAAGCGGTTTACAATGTATTTAGCTAATTGCCCCCAACAAGCTGGGCACTCATTTTACCGACCTGTGGAAGGATGGAAGGTTGATCAACCTGGAGCCTGGCAGGATCAAACTCACAACCTTGTGCCTGCAGTAGTGGCATTTAACCACTGCGCCACCAGTGTTTGACAAAACAATTCATTGACACAAGCAAATGAATATCACCTGTATGAATGAAACTTATTTGATGTTCCATGGCAGATGTGGAATGAGAAACATAAGACTTCCCATTTAGAGTGAATGTAGAGTAATGGAAATAATAGAATCATAGAATCATAGAGTTGGAAGAGATCACAAGGGCCATCAGTTGAACCCCCTGCCATGCAGGAACACACATCAAAACACTCCCAACAGATGACCATCCAGCCTCTGCTTAAAAAATTTCCAAAGAAAGAGACTTCACCACACTCCAAGGCAACATATTCCAGTGCTGGACAGCTCTGACCATCAGGAAGTTCTTCCTGAGGTTCAAGTGGAATTTCTTTTCCTCTAGTTTGAATCCATTGCTCCTTGTCCTAGTTTCTAGAGCAGCAGAAAACAAGTCTGTTCTATCTTCAATATGACATTCATTCAGATATTTAAACATGACTATCATGTCTTCTCTTAACCTTCTCTTCTGCAGACTAAACATACCTAGCTCCCTAAGACACTCCTCATGGGGCATGGCTTCCAGAGGTCTAGGTTCTAGCCCCCTGAATTCATGAAGTTACTGTATGCCTATCATTCATTATCACCCTGAGTCACCTCACGTGGCTGTTCTGAGGACACAGTGGGAAGGATAATTGTAACCACTGCTTTGACCTCAAGAGAGGAGATAAAAATGTAAATAATAATAATAATAATAATAATAATAATAATAATAATAATAGTAACTAATAATAATAAAAAGAGGCAGGCTGGTGTAGTGGTTTGAGCATTGGACTATGACTCTGTAGGGCAGAGTTCAAATCCCTGTTCAGCCACTGGGCGACCCTGAGCAAATCACTCAATCTCAGAGGAAGGCAGTGCAAGTCCCCTCTGAACCAATCTTGCCAAGAAAATCCCATGATAGCTTCGCTTTAGGCTTCTCGGCCTTTTGGCTAAGATCAAGTGAACAGAATTTCAATTAAATAATATATCCTCCTGTTCAGGAATTGCATTATTTGGAAAGTGCTTCACCAATTACATTTCCATTACATTTATGATCTTTAGTCTGTCTATTCATCTTTCCCCTCTTTTTAGACCTCTGTAATTTGTCCATACTTGTAAAAAGAGGTTTAAAGTTCATTATTTTGGCCTTCTTATTTGTGCTTGTCTGTTTCTCTAGTATTTTCCTAGCCTGTGCCCTCAAGTTTTTCTAACATTGACTATCTTTTTTTCTCCTCCTTTAAAGGTCCATTGCCAGGACTTAGCCTCTTTTAAAAAAAACTTCCTATGGCTATAGTTCTGATTGGGAATATTTGCTGTAGCTACCTTATCATTGTAGCATCCTTTACCAGGGAGCTTAGCAATGGAGTGATCTCATTCAGACATGTAGCTTATTTGCTCTTTGCAAGATACTAGATCCCTGTTAACAACTAATATCCCTTGTTTAATCAGTTCTGCCAACACACCACATTGTGCTTTGAAGCTTGTTACTGACTGCTTTATAGCATAGATCACCTGGAAAAAGTTACTGGTTGACCTAGAGGTCAGAAGGCAATGACTGGGAAGTATATCTAGAGAATTATTAGTAAGGGAACAATGAAAATTTAAAAAGATAAACTTTTCTCAATCTGCTCTGCATGTAAGTATAGATCCCCAATGGAACTATCTGAATCCACTTTGAAAAGACTGACATTCAAAATTGCACTCTCATTATCCAAGTTAATCAGATCATGTGACGCAACTGAAATTGAGTCATCCAAATCTATATCAGATTAGGATGGGGTTCCTCTTTGAGGGATGCAGCTCCTGGGCAGTTTCATTAGCAGCTGTGATATCCAGGAGGCATATAAAATCATCTGCACAAAGTAGATCATGTCTTGGGGACAATCATGGCACACTACCAGTCTCTTTTAATCTATACTGGGCCTGAGTCAGGACCATTTTTTAAATGACAATTACACCAGAGATGTATTGAATTCCAGTATCATGTGGTGGGGTGGGGAAGTCACACTAAATCAGGCTCCCAAAAAAGTCAATTTTCTCTTTTGAGCATTAAACCTGTTAACTGATGTCACATTGGGTATGATTCTTAAGTTGGCAAGTCCAGTCAATTCGTTTTACACTACAAAATCTGAACTATGGGGTCATATAAAATTAAAGGAATAAACAGTCAAGAACAGTCTGTAAAAAGTTGCCAAAGAACAGTAAAATGTTCAGTGTTCACTGTTCACTCTGATGACATTGTTCACTGTTCACTCTGATGACTGTAGAACCATCTTCTTTTGGTTCTATAAACTCTTTTTTACACTGTTACCAGTCTCCTACTCTTAAGCTCTTCTTGCTGAGGCTATGAGTTAGAAGTAGTTTTTCTTTCTGAAATTGGCTGGTCAAATTACTCAGTTGCATGTAAAGCTCTTCAGATTAAGAATCATTCCAAGTAGATAATAGTATAAAAAAATGAATACACCTCTCTCCTTGGGCTGCAAAATCTCTGATGTAGACAGTGGACTCCTGAGGTGCTAAACCTGAACAGAATAGGTCTTCTACTCACTGGTTTTGAGTAAAGACATTAAAATTAGAAAAATGTTTTGAAATGTTAAGAAGATAATGGTTTAAAACAGTTGTACCTAAACAGCCTTTCTTTGCATTGTCTTCTTAAGAAAATGTAAATACACCCCAACTCAGAGTTTTCTAACATTTCATTAATCCTAATATAATATATTCCTCCATGCATTAGCAATGCCAGATGAATAACGGTGCAGGGAGTCAAACAAAAATAACTTCAGAAGTTCAAAACAGATCTGCAGAGTTTTTGAATTCATTGAGAAGACCCAGACCACAGCCTTGTTAGCACTCAGTAAAGAAGTAACCTAATTAAAACAGTTGAGGTACTTTGTAAATACAAAAGGCAAAACCAACAGTAGATTTTATAGAACTCTGCCACTTACAGTGCCATCGTGACTTCTCCCTGACTCCAGTAACATTACTTTAAGATGAACTAAAGCCCTTACCACACAAAGTCGTCATTCTGCTAAAGCCACATATTGTTACTGGTTCAGGACCCATGCTATTGTACAATGTTGTCCCCAACCAACAGCTTTCCCATCACAATGCATTGCCAATCAGCCCTTTTTCATTATTGGAAAAAATCCAGTAATGGCCTCCTTTCCTGCCATAATCCCATCAGCTGGGTGAGTGTGGTTTCTCAATAGTGCTTAATAGTGGTTCCTGTTACCACTGATCCAGGAGTGGGCATGGTGTGGGCATGGCCACATTGTCCCCCTTCAGTTGGTTCCCTGGCATAGTAACTTTGAACTCTATCACCTCTGTATTTATTTTAAATTTTTCCTTTGAGTTAATTTTTTTGTAATTTTTTAGATACATTTTTGTTAGTGTTATAGTGCAAAAACACAATAGCATACTGGTGTATCATGACATTACAATGTTGCTGTGCTAGTACAGCTTACAAAACAAAACCTCAACCAATCACAAGCTGCAGGGCAGGGAAAAGGCAAGGAAAAGGACTCACTAATGGCACTGTAATGTGGTGGGAACACCAGTTCCAATAATGCTACTCATCTGCTTAAGTCGAAAGGGTGCGGTAGAGAGTGTTCATAACCCAATACCATCACAGAAATGGCAATGCTGGGACTGAAACAGAACAATGCGCTATTGTGATTTGGTGCGGTAAAGGCCTAAGCATAACCTCCAGCATTTCACAGATCAATACACAGTATACATGTGGCCAAGCAACATCAGAGTGGGGTCAAGATGGCAAAAGTTATTAATGGAGAGGAACAGAGAAGCTAGAAGATGGTACAGCAGTTCACTTTTGCCTAAGTCTACAGGGAGAGGCAAGATCCTCTCCTCTCCTCTCCCCTCCCCTCCCCTCCCCTCTCCTCTCCTCTCCTCTCCTCTCCTCTCTCCACTTCTGAGTTAATTGAGTGCAAAGTCTTTTTGGACTATGAACTTAGTTTACACCAATGGAAGTAAGGTGAGGACAAAGAAGAAAGTGGAAGGAAGAGAGAGGAATTGTGACATTTTAAAACAGTTGAAAAAGTGGGATGATAGAGGATTAATCAGGCCTGCCCCGACAGTAGGAGGGTATGACTAAGACAAGATAGGGGAAGGGACAAAACCATATTGTAAAACCCCCAGATTAGAGACAAAATCTCAAGGGGATGTACTTGTCTGAATGTCTACTTGTGTTCAGACACACCCATGGAGGGAGAGAGAAAGAGAAAAAAGCGTGTATGTGTTGTGTGCCTTCAAGTCATTTTTGATTTATTGTGTTTTCTTGGCGAGATTTGTTCAGAGAGGGTTTACCTTTGCTTCCTTCCCTCTCAGTGGGTTTCCATGGCTGAGCGGATATTTGAACCCAATTTGGCATCCTGCCTTTCAGACTGTCTACTGCCCCACATGCATTTACAAAGTGTATAGCTGTTGTCTTGGCTTGGTTGTGCCAACAGGGCATCATCGTCTTTCCATACATAGATGACTGATTCGTTGTTGCATGTTCCAGGAAAAGGAAAAGCATCTGTCTCGACAACAGTATTATTACATCAAGAGAAACAAAAAGGGTCTTCATATCCAAAGCATATTAATGAAGTATTACAGTGCTTATTCACATGATAGTCGATTTGTTATTCACTATATCAAATATTACATCCAATAACATTTTTCTTTGAAATAGTTAGTGAATCTTAACACTTTCTTTCTTTCCTTGTTGGTCACTGCATTTTTATACTAAGTACTTTTTATCAATATTCTTCTATAATATACAATTCTCTTTCCAACTGTTCCTGATCTTTCCCAAGTCATCTAATTTCTCCTAACATTTTTCCTTGATAAGCCCAAACTGTATACCCCTATACATGTGTTAACTTAACCCAATATTTGTGATGTCTGCCTAGTTTCACACTGCTGCCCTCTATTCTTAATGTTAAGGCAATTGAGCTGGTAAATCTGACCATTATGAGGCCCATTCTTCTTTAATTCTATTCTTGGCTCGGTCTTTAACTCTATGTGTTAAAGGGTCCATGTTTTTCATTTCTGAAGGTTTGAGAAACCATTTCTTGATGTTAGGCACAAGATTTTTCTTCCACACTTTTGCAAAGGTGATTCTAGTACTGTAACTGAGTACAGCAAGGTTCTCCAACATTTTCTTGAAAAAGCTGAATCAAGTTCATAGGTCATGTTTCAAATATAAAATTTTGGTGATAAGGCACCAAGCAGTTCAAGTAGTATTAGACAACACCACATCGTCTGTTACTTAAATCAACGTGAGGGCACACAGTCAAAACCTTTTCTGCATCTCATTCTTTGGATTTGGGACTGGTGCCTGGTCAGAAACATCCTGCTCTCAGCAAATCATCTCCCAGGGGATGAGAACACCTTAATGAATGCTCTGAGCAGATCACTGGTATTCTGCCATGGATGGAAGCTCCATCCTGATGTTTAGTGTTCTGCATTTGTGGGACACTGGAAGTCGATTTCTTCATGTCACCTGAGAAATTGCAGTGTAATATGTTCTGCTCAAAGACTTAGAAGGGACAGGGGTCGCTAGGCAATGCCTTCCTGTATCATTAAGGGAGTATCACCATGTGCACTTTTTCCCTGTTCCCTCTTTTCACAAAAGGTCTCTCCAAGCTGTCCAGAGACAGAATGACTTGCATTCTGGTGACTACATGGTGGCTGAGACAGCTGTGGTTCATCCATCTTCTCCATCTGTCTTGTGGAGTTTATCTCAAGTTTCCATCAAGACCAGATCTCCTGACTCTTCATAATAGCTGGATTTGGCATTCCAGCATGGATACTCTCAAGCTGATGGGTTGAAGGATCTGTCCTTGGACCTCCTCTCAACACTGCTATGTTGCATCTTGTGATAAGGCCTTCTATTTGAAGATCCTACACCTATAAGCATGGCAAGTTTCTCTTGTTCTTGGCTGCCAAACACATGTTTTTTCTGCCTTCTTTGTCTGAGAAGGTCCTTTCGATTTCATCTATCAAATGCTACCTGGCTGCTATATCCCATTAGTTCCACTTGACAGGCAAGCCTTCTTATTTCCTGTGCCGGCTAGTTAAAGGGCAACAAGAACCTGTACCCTTTGTTTAAGGCTTCCACAGCCCAGTGGAGTTTAGAACTTGCCCTTCTGCAGCTATCCTGGGGACTGTTTGAATTGATGGCAACTTGTAACATCCACTTCTTGATGTGGAAGACAATCTTCTGGGTTGCCAGGGAAGCTTGGCCAGGTGACCTGGAGAGCTTTGTGCTCTCCTTATCGATGCTGCCTATCTGAGTTTCCACCAGGAACAAGAAGTCCTCAGATTGGACATTTCCTTTCTTTCCAAGGTGGTCTATGCTTTTCACCTTAATCAGGACATCATACTACCTGCATTCATGCCAAATCCATCCTCAGAATTTGAACAGATGTTCCACTGCCTGGATGTTAGAAGAGCATTAGTGTTCTACATTAACAAGACAGCTGACATTCAACAGTCTCAAAGACCCTAAACACAAGAAGGGACTACCAGTTTCTACCTAGTGGCTTTCTAAATGGGTCTCCTCTATGGTTCACCCTGCCAATGAACTAGCCAAGAGAGATCTTTCTATCATCATATGCAGTCATTCCACTAGAGCGGTGGCTGCCTCTTCAGCTTTTTGAAGGGGGTTCCCTTTAGAGGACATCTACAAGGCAACTACTTGGTCTCAGCCTTTGACTTTCATTACACACTACAGACTAGACCTGAGGTCTAGAGCTGGTGCTGCCTTTGGGAGAGTAGTGCTCTACTCCTGTATCACATAACTCACCCACCACCTGGGTTAGTAGCTTGCTAGTCTCCCATTTATGTGAGTCACAGATACCACAAAGAAGAAGAACAGTTGCTCACCTGTAACTGTGGTTCTTTGAGTGGTCATCTGTGAACTCACACAACACCCTCCCTTCCTCTCAACTTCTCTCAAGCTCAACATGCTTAGCTCCTGGGATGCTGCTTCTGTGGCCATAGAACTGAGGGTCTGAGCAGGAACACGGCTGGTCATATGTATCAGTGGAGGAGGGGCTAGCACCAAAATGTCTGCATAATAGTTCTAGAAGTTTCTGAATATGCACTCTGTAGGCCTAGTAAACCTAGTCTGTGTGAGTTTACAAATGAGTACTCAAAGAACCATAGTTACTGGTAAGCAAGCTGTTCTTCTCATTTATAGTGAATTTTCCTAATAGTGAATATATACTTATGACCTATCTATCTATCAAGAAAGACATCATGCTGTAGTAGTTTGATGATGGGATTACAATTGTGAGGACCAGAGTTTGAATTCCTGCTTGACCATGGAAGCCCATTAGGTGATCTTGGGCAAGTCACAATTTCTTAGCCTCAGAGGAAGGCAAAGTCAAATCCCCAATGAACAAATCTTGCCAAGAAAACCCTGTGATGGATTCATTTAAGTGTCACCAAAAGTGAGAAATGACTTGAAGGCACAAAACAACTATCTATCTATTCTATGAGATTTATATTAAATATATGTAGAAAACACAGAGAAATATTCAAACGTCTGAAAGTGTACAGGCCATATTGACGTTAATAAATTCAGTTAATAAATACTTTGACCTGATTAAAAAATGACTGAAACTATTTTGCTGAAACGTATTACCTCTGTGTCCAAGATCAAGTTCAGTGGCCCTTGTCTGAGTTTGTTCAAGTTCATTTCATGTTTGTTATTGAAACACTTTCCATGGTAAGTAGTTTTTCTGGAAAGTGCCAATTGGCTTGGGATGCAACTGCCTATATGGCAGGAGTCAGCCAGTACAACTGAAAATCAACTCTGAGCTATCACAGGTATAATGAGCATATTAATTCATTTTTCATGTGATTTGTCTGGGATGTGAACATATCAATATGTTTAGGCAAATGGATATAAAATCTGAGAGCCATTGTGGTGTAGTGGTTCTAGACTCATGAGTATTATGAGATCTGGATTAAAGCCATCCACTCAGTCATTCAGAGACATAACTGTGTTAGTCTGGGTCAGTATGCAGAGGGATCTTCTAGCACCTTTGAAAATAAAGGAAAGAAAGATGTTCCGTCCTTCTCTCAGTCTCAGGGATGCTGCAAGATCCCATTGTCCACTCCACCATGATGCTCTCAGGGTAACCTTGGGCAAGTTACCATCTCTGTCTAAACTACCTCATAAGACTGTTGTGAAGATAAAAATGGGGAAGAAAACATATGCTCTGCTTTAACTTCCTTGGAGGAAAGGTGGGTAAAATGAAATTAATTAATTAATTATTAATGCTATTTATGTATATATGTGTATGTGTGCACATCAAGGGTTACCATGTGTCCTCCTTTTCCCAGACATGTCCTATTTTTCAGAGCTAAGATTTCTGTCTGGGTGAATTTTTTAAATGTCTGATGTTGCTCTGCCCTCTGACTGCAGATGCTGCCTCCTCCTCATTTTCTTTCTGGCTCCATAGAGAGCTCTGCTAGGAGAAGGGATGGAGTTCAGTCTGGTGGGGCACTCCGAAGAAGAGAGAGAGAGAGGGAGAAACTTGGAAGTGGGGTTGGGGAGAAGGGAGATGGACCTTGATGTAGAAGGTGAGCAAGTTGAATGAGGTGGCTAAAGGGGCCTCCAGTTCTTTTGGGGCCACTCTGATAGAACAGAATGGCTTGGTGGTGTGAGTGAGACAGCTGTCAGATGACATGGAGAAGGGGGAAAAGGAACAAAAAAATTGTTGCTTAAATTCAGTTAAGATGGCATATTTCTAATATTCCTAATTCCTAATTATGACAGTTTATGTAGTACATGTGCAGATTGTGTGTCTTCAAGTCATTTCTGACTTATAGCTACTCTAAGGCAAACCTATCAGAGTTTTGTTGGCAGAATTTGTTCAGAGACAAATTCTTGGAGACTGAGAAAGTGTGACTTGCTCAAGGTCAGCCAGTGGGTTTCCATGGCTGAGTAGGGATTTGAGCCCTGGTCTTCCAGTGTTCTAGTCCAAAACTCAAAACACTTACACCATACTGGCTCAGCTTATATATAGTGGAGGTATTTAAAGTGAGAGTCATCATAGTACACAGTGGTTTGAAGTATTCAGTTGGTAAATGTGTCCTCTTTTTTGCTTTTCAGAATATGATAATCCTAAGTAAACCAACCTGGCCTGAATTTGGATGCATAATTGGTGTCTACCCAGTTCCTGTGGTTGAAGACTGAATACAGGCATCTCCTCCCAGAGATATCATCTAACATTTGGTATAGTCACATTGCACTGATGCCTATATGTATGTGTGTGTGTGTTTCTTCTCTTCCCTTTTCCCTATTTTTCTGAGCTTTGTGTGTGTGTGTATGTGTGTGTATGTACATGTGTGTATTTATATGTCAAAGCAGTATTTTGGCTACTACTTGAATCGCTTCGTAGTCAAGTCCCTGTGTTACTTTTTGCATGGTTACAAACTGACATGTTGAATCATACCCGTTCTACTGTTTCTTGTAAAAACAGTCAGATTTGGAAATCTCACTTATTGTACAGCTGGCTTCTGTAGCAACAGGATTTCACTTTAAATAGGGCAAGAGCAGTGATGTAATTCAGAGGTGCTTTGTTTAGGCTAGATGTTTTTCTTTCCCCATGTAAGAGATTTTCTTTACTATGGGTGACATCAGTCCCTTTCTGCTGTACTACCAAAGCTTAAGCTGCTTGCACAAGAAACTCTTAAACAGAAGATTCAATGTCCTATTATCTCAGTAGAACTATAAATGCCAGGGAGGGGCAAGATATAGACTGCATCAATGGTGGGCAACACACTCATTTATTTCCAATGCTGATCAAACCATACCACTGGCATTTGGTGCCACCACAAAAAAACTTTTAAAAATCTTGCTTTACCTTGCTTTACCTCATTTGCCTCACCTCCCTTCCTCTTCTGGACACTTTGTTATACTCAATAGAATGCTCTGTTCCAAAGGAACATTGCAGGAAGGTATGTACTTCAGAGTGGCAGAATAAAACTCTATTGCACCATAGAAAGCTTTCATAATTACCATTGAATTTCGATAACTGCAGCAGCTTTGAAAACCATGGTGGCAGTTGCCAGTTGTTCATACTAGCAGTTTGGGAACCTCCAAATGGTTAGGTGGGACAGTGTATTACCAAGAAGTTCCCAACAGTTAATACATGTTAGATTTGTGGTGGAGTTTCTGCTAAAACTAGCAGCTCCATGTTCAATGTTCAGGAACACTAACATGTATCATATCATTGTTTTCTATATGATACTGTTCCTATCAGCCAGGGCACATGATGACTATGTATAGGAAAAACACATTATATGATCACTGGAAAGTTAACTTAAAGGTTTTAGCAGCAACAGCTGCTGGAAATTCAGCTTTAAGGTAGGTGATTTTGATGGAAGCCTATGTTGAGAGTAAAGCTTACACACAACTGCCCTGTATTGATACTTCCATACTCTGTTTTTAGCATCACCTTGTAAAGGATGGTAACTGGTTTGCATCGAATGCCACAGAAAATGGATTTCTGATTGAATCATTTCACTTTATTAGCTACATTAGATGTTCCCTATATTATGTGCCAAGTTAACAGTATTCGTAAGAGAAGGGCAATGAGGAGGGTAAGAGATATGCAGAACAAAACATGAGGAGAATTTGAAGGAACTAGGCATTTTCAGTTTGGTGAAGAGAAGATTGAGGGGTGACATGATCACACTCTTTAAATAGGTCAAGGGCTGCCACAAAGAAGAAGGTGCAGGCTTGTTCTCTGCTGCCTCAGAGGGTAGAGCTAGGTTTGACATTACAAGAAGGTAGATTTTGATTCAACATTAGAAGGAACTTCTTGACAGTGAGAGCCGTTCAGCAAAGGAACCAATTGCCTAGAGAGGTGGTAGGGTCTTCTTCTCTGGATGTCTTCAAAAAGAGGCTGCACAGTTACCTGCTAGGGTTGCTCTGGGTAGAGATCCTGCACTGGGCAGGGGGTTGGATCTGCCAGCCCACAGGGCCCTTTCCAACTTCCATATAATCGGAATGGTGCAATGCTGGAATAATTTACTCCAGGTTCAAATAAAATCAAATTTATTTTACAGTCCATAGACCCAACATAGCAAACCATCCAATTGCACGATATAGACAGAATAAACCTACTAAAAATAGAATATAAATATATAAATAGGATAGACTATGAACAGGATATAAAAGCATAAAATAGGACATAAATACATAAAATTGTATGAAATACATGAAGTAAATAAAAATCATAGACAATATGGATTATTGGATAAAATATAAATAGGCATTCACTAATTCAATCTCATTAAAACAATAGAAATGGATTGATCTTAAAAGTACATTGCCAGTATCCTGACATAGTTTTGATACTTCTCTCTCTCTGATCTTAATAGCTGATGACAGAAATTTAGCAACTGATAGGGTTGTGAGGGCGATCTGGATGCGACATCTGTCACCCCATTGATCACCAGGGCTGATTTGGCTGATCTAATCCAGGTTAGCATGAGCATCAGTGGGTTTACTGTGGAGATCTGTGACAATTTTGTGATTCCCGGTAGTGAGAAAGATACCAAGGTAGGGGACAAGTAGATGTTCAGTTGTGTTACTAGATGGAAACTTGATTATAGGATGGATACCTTGAAGTTTTCTAAGTATTCCTTTCCCTTAGTCTAGACCAAAAAATGTCATCAGTGTATCACCACCAATGTGTCACCTGCTTCATTTAGGATTTTATTTTCTAGTTTGCCCATGAACATATTTGCATAAGAGGGTGCCATGTGAGTACCCATAGCTGTAAGTTATTGGAGTTATTGAAATGTAGTATGATGCTGGCTGGGAACCAGAAGGGGTATGTGATAAAATGGGCGAGAGAGCCCATTCCCTTCACCATTCATATGATTATCTACTCGCCTTGGCTTTAGGCAATTATCTTTCCTCCTACCATTATTCTCCAATGACCATCTTTAAAATTGCATTTGCCACCTGATCACCATACTCACAAGTGTTGCATTTCTATTGCTATTCACACACACAACCTGCTCATTCCTAGGTGTAAATGGCTATCCCTAGGCACTTCACTCTATGCATCTGATGAAGTAGACTTACTTTACAAAAGCTTATGCTACCAACCTCTTTCTCTCAGTTACTCTCAAAGCTGCTTCAAGATCCCTTTGCACACTGATCTGGACTAACACGGCTATGTCTTTGAATTCAAACCAGGCTTGGGGTGTTAGGGATTGCATCCTCCACTATGCCTCATGCAGTTGGCTGGTTTAGGGGCCTCAACAAACATTTGTGGTATGTCTCTCTCCAGTCTCCAAGAAAGGAATACAGCTAGAGAGATCACAAGGAACCGCTTGGAAGTTGCTATTGCTGCCCCTCCAAATCTGCCACCCAAATCAGTTGCCTTAACTCTGCCTAAGGACAAGACCAACTACCTGGCTGCCTTGCTAGCTAGCTAGCTATATGTTTAGAGGCCTTTTCAGATGTTTGAGGCAATACTTTACATGAACTTGGACTTATGCAGAAAGTCCTCATGGAGGTTTTGCACACAGCACAGAAGATCAGGATGTAAAATCAGCAAGTTGTGTTCATTTTAAATGTGTTTGCTAGATATTGTACCCTACAGTGGAATCTTCCTTAACGATTTTTGTTTTCAAGGAGTCTGCTTCCAGTGGCAAGTTTTTACAAATTGCTTAGTCTTAAAAAAAAAAAAAATCTTTCCCCCTCCCTTTCTCTTGTTGTAAACTCTGTACTTTGGAAAGTGTTTACTTTCACACATACTTGCACTGAACTATGCCCTCTTTCTAAGGCTTCTGTTGGGAAGCTGCTAAGTCCACAAAACATGTAATATTAACTGTGTTCTTCACACAGTAGTTTCCGAAGCCAGCTGGGGTGGTGTGAAGAGCAAGGCCTATAGGCAATATTGATCTGGGATCTGAGGTGGAAATTTTATAGCATCAAGGGTTCTTTAGACATAAGGGCCAACAAAAGAGTGGGAACAGAAATGATGTATTGCTTTAGTCCAATACAATACTCCAGAGTGCAAGAGTGTTGCCAGTATGCCAGAGTTTATAAGCCCAGGTCAGATTCCATGGCTGGAAAGCCATAGATTCTGCCAGAAAAGAAGAAAAAGAAAAAGAAAAAACCTGAATATACTTTGGCAAGAAAAATGCTGTGTTAAACACAAAGTCATCTTGAAGGGAATTGCCAGAATATTTATCAAGGAGCATGATAAAATAATTACAAATGGTTAAAGATAATTGTTGCATTTTGGTTAAGGAGTCAACAGTGAGAACAGTGGATGCCAAACTAACCAGCTGTAGACATTCATTACATTGAATAGAGTCTAAGGTCTGCTTCTATCCCACAACTCTATTTATTTCATATTCTCTTACCTCTACCCACCCTGTCATCTGATCAGTGGAACATTTTCTCAGGGGACACTCAGTCTACTTCTAAACAGCAATTGGATCAGATGAATGAACCAAAAATTAAGAATAGTGTTTGTGTGTCAAATCGGCCTTCAAGGACACACAGCTGCAATACTATACACACTTTATCTTGGCTACACAGTTATATACACTACACAGTTATAGCACCATGGTTCTACTTTACCTGCCGCGGCTGCATCTTATGGAATTTGGGGGTTTATTGTTTAGTGAAGGGCTACCACTGTCTGGCTGAGAATGCTAAATGTCCCTCCCTACACTGCCAAACCCAGGATTTTATAGAGTAGAACCCTGGCAGTTAAAACGGAATAATAGTTCTATAAATGTACAGTGTGATAGGGCCCCTGAAATCAGTCCCACTGAACACAGAAGGATTTACTTCTCTGTAATTACACATAGGATCACACTGTTAGGCATTCCTGATCACTGTCCTTCAGCTCTTGTAGAAGATTCATCAAAGCCTAATATCTGCTAGAAGCAACATAATTGTTTTTGTTGTAATGACTGGTAGAAAAGCAAAATTACAGTGATGTACCCTGATTATTAGTCTGAATCCGTTAGTTACTAAATGGATCAAGATGAATAAGGCAGTTAAACAAAACTTTGTTTGAGTCTCCACAACTCTACTAATGACTTGGCTGAATATATTTTTTTCTAAATATATTTTAATAACAACATTGTCGACAGACATATTTTTATAAATATCCAAAATGATATTTCTCTCCCTGGAATCTAAATCTATAAGGACTTAACTTAGAATGAATACTTCTGAGCATTACTTGAAAAATATTTTGTTGTACTGTTATAAACATTCTTATAATTCCGTTGTCCCTTCTCAGTTGAGAGAAACCCTAGCATAAACCCAATACATCTCCTATTTTAGCAGAAGATCAGATAAGAAGAATCAAAACCACTGTGAATTGTATTTGAGCAGCTGATTGGTTTTTCTTCCAGAGTTTCCTTGAAATGATGATTTTAAAGCCTGCAGCACATGGACAATTCTGGAGAAGATCATTATTAGGGGAGCTAGAATATTATTCATGCCATACAAGATCTTAAATGACTGTGGCTGAAAGCTGGCGGAGTGAATGGGGTAGCAGGACATATTTGAGGCGACTCCCTTCTAGGGCTACTACTTCTGCACTCCCTTCCCACCATAAAAAAGAGCATAATCAAAAGCTGAATAACTGCTGCTTTTGATCTGTTCAAACAAGCAAAAAACATACTTCCCTGTAGCCTTTGCTGTGGCTTGAGATCTTTTGGAACCATGTAAGGCCTAAGTTATCTTACACCCCTGTCCCCAACTCTGTGTTAACAAATTGCAGACGTGGGTTTTCCTTCTCACCTAACATTGTCCTTATCAAGTCTCATCTGTTTCACATTTTGCTCAATATTCAGCCTGATTATGTTGTTGTTGATCATTATCAATAGATTGATAAACCAATGGGTTTATGAGTAGGATTTTGTAAATCTTCATGTCAGGTCTACCAGCAGACCTGCAGCTGGGGTTTTCCTAGTCAAAGAGAAGACAGGGAGAGGGAAATCAGGAATCTGGGTAGGCATAAAGAGACAGGATAAATACATAAAAGGTAGTTCATAAAATGACAAGTCTCTGTTCCTTAATATAGCCTTCTCCAACCAAGTTGCCTCCAGAACTTTTCACCTACAACTTTTATCATCCTTGATCATGCAACATTTGGGCTGGGGCTGAGGGGAATGTAGTCTAGAGGGCACCTGTTTGGGAAAAGCTAACTTGATATAATATATTGATGAAGAATTTTAGTGAATTCAAAAGAATGACCATTTCATTGTAGAACCAGCATGATGTAGTGGTTTGAGCATTGGACTAGAGGACTCTGGAGACCAGGGTTTGATTCCCTGCTTGGCCATGGAAACCCCCTGGGTGACTCTGGGTGTGTCACACACTCTTATCCCCCAGAAAACACCATGATAGGTCCGCTGTAGGGTTACCATAAGTCAGAAATGACTTGAAGGCACACAATAACAGCACAAACATACTTAATCCTAATAAAGGCATTTTCCTTTTGGATTTACTCTGGATGGTAGTATGTTCTTCATACAAAACAGAGGTTGCAAACTTTCATCCTTCAGGTTATTGCTGACCCTGGTCAGCAAGTCCAGTGATCAATAATAATGGTAGTGGCCTCTAATATATGGAAGATAACAGGTTGCCTACTCTTGTGGAAGGCAATCCACTGAATTGTCACACACTCACATGTTAACTTGATCTAATGGGCTAAATGATGGTCTTTCCATTTACAGCCCTATAACTGTGGCATTCAGATGTTAGGACCATAGAGCTAGAGTGGAACCCTGACAGTTAAGTGATCTTAATGGGGTTTAATGCACATTTACACATTTAATGTATGTATGCACAAATATAATGTGTTCATGTGTGTGAGTGACAAATGCAAGTTTAAACAATATTATGTACAATCAGTGGCCTTAGCGCAAAGAAATTAAAGTCCCATTAGAGTTACGTGAAATAAAATATTCACAATTCATTTGTCCCATTGATTTCAGGGTGAGTTAAGCACAGCATAACTGTGATTCTCTGGTTTTAGACCTAAGTGGTGCATATACCACCAGGCAAGTAGCTTGTGTCTTTCTGCTACGTGTATTCAGAGACAAACACTTGCCATTGCGTAACATAATGCAGCCTAATATTTATATAGCATTTAATGTGCTTCACATACGTTGTCACAGTAATCCTTACAACAACAAACGTCATTATTCCCTAATTACAAATTGGATGCTGAGGTTGATTGATATTGGTTTACCCAAGATGACCCAGTGAGCACATGGCTGACAGGAGATTTAAGCTATGGACGTGCAGAGTCACACTCTTAACCACCATGTTATACCGGCTTTTTAGCCTTTCTAACAGCCCTGGAAGGGATGTACCATTATTTCTGTAGCATCCAAACCAGTAGATGTATTAATAGGAAAATAGATTTCATAATTGATACAGGTAAAAGATATTTGGTCAAGCTACAGGATATATTCTTATATCACAGAAACCAAACAAGAAGAAACCATGTTTTGTCTTTAATCTCTTGGTGTTTTTGGCTATGATCCACATTGTTCAAAGGTGTTAAGTCAACAACCAGTGTAAAAGGTGAAAAAAGTTTGTAGTTTGCAGGGTGAAGAGATTCTCCTGCCCTATGTAAAGAAGATTAAGTTCAATGGAAGAGGGACTATACAGCTGAATTTACATAACACAGGAATAGAAAGGGTTACTTTTAAGGCCTACATCATACGGCTTCTGATTTTTTTCTTCTCCCTTCACCTGCATTTGAAAATTTATTCTGTTTACTGTGGGGTGCTTTTTGAAGAGCACAGACCCAAAACCCATTGGGTATGTGGAATTAATAGTATAGTCCTTTGGTTCCTGTCCATTGCACAGCCCTGTGTTCAGCCTCTGGATGGTAAGGAAGGCATGGGGGCACACCAGGGGCAGTGGGAGACTCCTAAGTCACTGGTGCAATGAATCTGACCTAGTATTTTTCCAGCCTTAGAAGGTCTAGTTTTGTTGAAGACATTTGTTTCAGACCTATCTCTGAAATAGAATGAACATCTTGGGTATCTTCTTTAGAATCTGAAAGAAAACGCAAAACAGATTTAACATGTCTCTGACATAGAATCCACTGGCCATACTTGGGACATGGCAGCATGTTTGTTATACACTCATAGCCCTTAAATACCACTTTAATTGCCATGGCTCTATCCTATCAAATCCTGGGGTTTATAGTTTTGTTGAGGTATTTTAGAATACTCTGCCAGAGAGTTTTAGTACTCTACCAAACTGCTTTGCATCCTACAAATCTGTAGGATGCAGTCACGGCAGTTAAAGTGATATCAAACTGCTATAATTGTGTAGTGTGATAGAGACCTTCCACTTATGTTTGCTTGAATATGATTACAAGCCACTGTATGATTGGGAAACCCAATATAGCATATGAATAGGAGCGGATAGGAGCATTGAGCAGAAATTGCCTACATGCCCCCATTATTTTTCCTATTTTAGCTGTCAGGTATGCAGTCTGACTGTGAACAAAGGGCTTCTATTTGTATTTTCTATTACTGTTATTGTTGTCAATGACAATGGGGTGGTAGAGGTGCCCCCACTATTTCTTTTGCTGAGAAACTCCTCAAACTTTTCCACTTTTTTTATCTGTTAGATTTTCAGTTAAGTTTATACTTAATTTCACTTTCCCCTAATGGTTAAGGCTTCTAGAGTGATCGTAGTAATTCTCTCCACCCTTTTTTGCACTGTTTCCAATCCAAGTTTTCTGAGATTTTGACTTGAATCCTAAGAACATTTAAAGATGTTTCTCAGCAATAGTTTGTTATTATTTTTTAAACTTGGCAGATGTTCTTTCCTTTTGTTTCATTGGATTCAAAGCCTGGCTAAAGCAAACATCATAAATTATAGAAAAGCTGGATCATGCTAAAGTTTGATCCAGAAAAGAATAGAGTTTGTTTCTCTCAAAATTTGTCTACCTCCACCAATCAACATCCCTATATGACGTTAACACAACTTCTGTTTTAGAATTTACTTACCCAGTGAACATACTTTGTGATTTTTTTTTTTCCAGGCAGGAAAAAATGTAAACTGTGATAGCTGTTTCACAGAATTATGTTCTATTTGTCAAAATATGCATAGCAATGACAAAGTATTCATATTGCTATAGTGGCAAATGGAATCAAGCATCCATCCACCTTATTGTTGTTGTTGTTGTTAACTGCCATCAAGTTGTCTTCAACTTATAGCAACTCTGTGAATGAGAAACCTCCCTGTCACTTTGGCCATTTCCACACTGCACTGTTATAGTGCTATTATTCCACTTTCAACATCCTATGGAATGCTCAAAGGCCCATCCCTAAACTGCAAACCCCAGGATTCCATGATTTGTTGGAAGTGGAATAATAGCACTATAACAGTTTAGTGTGGAAATGGCCCTTGTTATCAACAGCCCTGCTCAGGTCTTGCAGACTCAGGGCCTTGGCTTCCTACACTGAGTCTACCCACTTGTAATGTGGTCTTCCTCTTTTCCCACTGTCTTCTACCTTGCCAAGCATCACTGTCACCTGCCTTATTATTCCATCTCACCAGGTTATAACTATATTGTGTACTTCTGCACCAACATAGTTGACTTCCTACTGGTTAACAACTAATCTGAGCAGTAGTTCCATCCTTATTTTCCTGAAAGACATCTCACTCCTCTCTCTTTTAGCAGATACCTAAAATCTATATCAACAGGTAACAGTGTTGCTGGACAGCTCTTATATATCAGAACAGCAGTGTCTTTGATATGCCATCAGCATTGTCATAAATTATGTTGGTTCTTGATTGTTATTCCTCATTCTAATCACTACTTTTATCCACACAAACCCATGATGGGATCAGAACACTGAAACACATGACTGCTGCCACCATAGAACACTGAAACACATGAAAGCTACCATCCAACCCAGTGTGTTCTAAACCGGGGTGGGCAAAGTGCAGCCTGTGAGATCCCCCAGAAGTCCCTCAATGTCCCGTCATGTTTTGGACTGATTTTGGTGTGATTTTTTGCCCCCCAATCTCTGAAAACTCCCTAAACAGAGAACAATTTGCTCCTTTGAACCCTCCCAACTCCCCAAAACAGAAAAAAAAACTTCTGAAATGTCAGCTAGAAGTGACATCACGTCACTTTGAGTGCACTGAAATACGCTGCTGCAGCTTACCAAGTGCGTTCAAAAAGGAAATATGGCCCCTGCTGTGTTTGCCGTTGCCCATCTCTGGTTTACTCTGATGGGCAACAGCTTGCCACATTTCAGAAAGTATCTTTCCCAGCTTTCACTGGAGCTGTCAGGGGCTGAAGTGGAGCATGCCCTCTAGTACTGGGCTGTGACTCTAATGAGGAAAGACATGGTACTGTTTAAATCAAGAGCAGGGAATGTTTGAGCTTCCAAACGTTTTGTGATTGCAGCTCCCATTGGCCCTGACCAAAGCACCCAGTGGTAAAGAATGATGGGAGATGCCTTCCTACAATATCTGGAAGGCCACTCCTAATACGAGTACAATATGCATGCTGTTTGCATTCAGTGTTGGGCAAAGCATATTCTGAATAGTCTTGCTGGAGAAGTGAAATAAATGCACATATTTTATACATAGCCATAAGAGTAGGCACAGAGTTTCTCTATGGCTTGGTTCTGAGACATACCAGCCCCACAGAATAGCTTTTGCAATAGTCTGTGGCTGTCAGCATCAGGGACAACTCCAGGGGAAAAATGGTTTCAGGGACTGAAAGGATAGGAAGGGGAGAAAAGAAATTTAATATACCACAAGGATTGAAGAGCACTTTCAAAGTGATGGGAAATATTTTGGGAGAGCATCCATTTCCCCCTTGCTATTCCTTGGTGTAGGTGTGGACAACTTCTGCAGGGTCGAGGCCTACATTTCAGGTTGGGCAAGTGCTCAAGGGATGCAGAACCAAGGGAAATGGCCTAAGACAAGGGTGGTTCAGCCCTTCAGATGTGTTGAACTGTAATTCCCAACTAATGGCAATACTAAGACTGCTGGGACCTGCAGTCCAACTTCATCTAGAGAGCTGCACAGTTTGCACCCCTACCCTAAAGGGAAAGGGCACAGTTTGGCAGGCTTTTAAAATAAAAAATTAAAATAAAATAAAAAACACACACATAAAGTAAATAAAACAGACTACTTTCCCTTATATATGTTATTTTATGTTAATTTTTACACTTCAATATCATTATTAAAATAAAATATAAAAATAAAATATAATAATATAAAGTGTCTTGTCTCACCATCAAAAACCTCCACATATATATTGTTATTGAGAAAGATTAATTTCTTTATTAACAAAAAATCCCTTCTCACTCTTTCTCACACATACTCATCCCCCTTTAAGTGTACTTAAATTGATTTGAATTAATATGATTTTGATTATGGTATTGACTGGAATATAGCCTAGCATTCATAGAATAAGAAGAGAGGTCCTTTTATGGATCAGTAAAAGATCAGGAAGTAGAAAATAGGAACCCATGGTCAATTATTGCATTATGGGGATGTAAACACTGCTCCCCAGAAGTAGGACAAGTGAATTTTATACATTAATGCATAAATAAATTAAATTAATGGATACATGAGTGATGGGTGAGCACCAAGCTGGTCATGTTTGGAGATGACATCAAATTATGAAATGTCATAAAACCCAATGGGTCTACCTCCAAAAGCTCCCAGAGGTTCTCTTCAGCCTGGGCTTCTTGTTATTGTGGTGTTGGTGTTGGTGTTGGTGGTGTTTTGCCTTCAAATCTACTCCAACTTATGATGACCCTATCATAGAGTTTTGGTGGCAAGATTTATCCAGAGGAGGTTTACTGTTGCCTGCCTCTAAGAGAATGTGATTTGCTCAAGATCACATAGTGGGATTCCATGGCTGAGTAGGGGTTCAAATACTGGGCTTCCACAGTCCTAGTCCAACACTCAAATCACCACAATGTGTTGGCACCACCAAGCCACGCTAGCTTGGGATATGTACAGGGAAATAGCAAATAAAGTTTTGTATAAGAAGCTGTGTAGTGGTGCAATAGTGAAGTCTGAACTGATATTTAATGACCAGGAACAAGAACATGTGGTGGTAGTGCAGCAGTCAGAGAAACTTGGGTGCAAATCCCCACTCTGCCCTTATGTGGATGGGGTGACCTTCAACAAGTCACTACCTCCTATTCTAACCTACTGCTTAGGTTCTAGGGTGGGCGCTGCTAGCTAAATTAGTTTCTTGCAACAAAAATACAGTCTTGTGCCACATTAAAGACTTGCTAGTTTTGTTTGACATAAGCCCATGCCAGATGGAATTGGTTAGTCTTCAAGCTGCTCAAATATTCTTTTGTTGTTTAAACTGTACAGACTTATACAGACTATATAAAGACACAGAAAATGATATTTAGTTATAAGGGAGAAGAGAAAGGGTCTGGAACAGAATAGATAAATGAACTTCCATTGTGCCATTTGAGTCTCATGCTGTATAATATATGGGAAGCAAATACTGAAAGCTCCTACTTTCCTTTTAAGCTTAATGCTAAATAAATGGAAATTCATTGTTGCAAAACATTGCAAAATGAAGGAAGGGAATAAAGTTCATATATGTATAAAGACAGAATCCTTGTGCAATCAGTTTTGGCATCTCTCTGGCTGTGCCCATATCAATCTAATTCACCTTTTACTGCAGTGTTTAGAGAGGAGGTCACTACCAGTGTTGTTCTTGACTGCTTTGAGCCATTCTTTGTCCATCATTTGTGCCATCTTGAAAGTTGAAGCACTTCTTGCACAGAGATATGGAGTATCCATCATTGTCATGAAAGAGACTCCTTGCTTTCAGGAGGAAAGTGTCTACACAAAGCTTTCATTTTACCCTTTTAGTCTCTCTTAATATAGCAGCAGGGTAAGTGTCAATGTTGATGTTATTTTTTATGTTGCAGTTTGCAGGGCAGATTGAAGAACAGACTACATATTAACACTAAGCAATCAGCTGGCACCTTTTTTTTGGACGGGGGAGAGATAATGGCAATTGGGAGTCTTAATAGGTAAACAGGGTGTGGAGCAAAAGATTAAAATGGCCTACTCCTGTGATCTTGATCCAGCTGATCCTTCCTTCCTCGTTGCTTCCTTCCTTCCTTCCTTCCTTGGTTGCTTCCTGCAATACTTGATAAGGTTAGTTTTTTTGGACTACATGTCTCAGAACCACTGTACTACCTAGATATTCTGGGAAATAAAATCCAAAAGAGTAACTTTTCCAAGCTCTGACAGTTTGTTACAAGAAAAGAAAGTAATAGACACTAAGCATGTATCTGTGGATGCAGGAAGCTGTCTTACATTGAGTCCTGCTGTTTGCATCCAATCTGACAGTGCTGAAAAGAGAAGCGCATAGTTGGGTCATTGAAATGGCTCTCCATCCCCTCCACTTCTGTGCTTTAGGGATCCATCTCCAATGTAGTAATGCCATATCAGTTTTGCCTGAGGCATTTGAGAGGGGAAAAGAAAAAAGATTTGCCAGCAGCAATTGGACCTTTGAAAGGGGAAGAGAGATGTCTTCCCAAAGAGTTACCTCCCTCCTGCTTAGTGGCAGCAGGTGGCTACCACATCAATGGAACGTTAAATCTGCGCTGGGTTTTAGTTCAGACTTCAAATGCACTACCTAAGGTGCTGGACCTAGTGCTGAAAGGATAAGCCAAAGCAGTATTCCCTTGCTACTTGACTATGCCATTTCCTGCCCTACCATTCCTTGAAGCTGGCTTTGAGGAGCGGGGAGCTGAGACGAGGGGATCTGGAATGAGCACCAAGAGGCAGGCTGTTTGGAGATACTGCAAGGAATGTGCTTGAGAAGGCAGACATCATCTTGTCCATCTCTCCCCTAACCCCAAGTCCTAGCATCAGGTCCGGCTATAAATGAATCAGAACAGTGCTCCATTTAGTTCAGTATTATCTATTAAGTGGAAGCAACTTCCCCAAAGTTTTTTCCATGTCCACCTGGAGATGCTGTGAAATGAACTGGGGATCTTTTGCTCATGTCTTTTGCATGGCAGGTAATTTGACTCTCAGGTTTTGCTACTGTAAAAATCCATTCCATTTTTCATATTGTAATATAATCTATAATTCATTTATTTCACCTGTGCTCTTGGGTAATTCACAAGCAAAGAGATTATTAAAACGAGAAGTACAATCAAACTGAACAATTCTAATCTTAAAACACCTTGGCTAAAAACAACAAGAAGTTATTCTAAAAGCCTAACTATAATAATTTCTAAGATGTGGAGATCATGGAAATTGTAGTCTAACACATGTGGAGACCACCTGGTTGGAGAAGGATACAGTAAAAAAAAAAAAAAATGCTACCCAAACAAAATTAAATTTTCTGCAGTTTACAAAGCATGTCCTTGACCTGTGCTTTCCAATGTTGCCAACAGAAGAAGAAAAGGAGTGCTTGGATGAGAACCACAGCAGACTTAGGATATGTGCCCAGTTCTGAATGCAGGCCAATAGTGATATAAATCTTGAGAAAATAAATAAGATATTCCCCGTTTTCCAGATTTAATGTTAGGAGCACAACATTTTAAATAAATGCAGTTTTCACTGCTCTTTTCGTATGTCAGTGTTCTGAGCCTTGTTTCTGCTACATCTCGCTTAGACTCTCCACATACGTTAATCACTTTCTGGAAGTAGATCTTTTGGCTTTTGGCTTTTGCCTTTTTTTTTTTTTGGCAATATTGTTTATCCCTCCAGCAATCAGACAGTATGCCATTAAAAATAGATTGCTATATTTGGAGGGTGTACCCATCACCTTTTAATTTTCTTAAAAACTTTGAGTGGTTAAAGGCTGACTAAAAGATAGTGATGAAAAGCAAGCAAAATGTTATATATAGTTTCCAATTAGGAGGAGTTCTACAATCTGGACCCTCTCTCCAGCTGTTATATACAGGTGTGAAAAACCCTGTAGAATCATAGAGTTGGAAGAGACCACAGGGGCCATCCAGCCGAACCCCCTGCCATGCAGGAACACACATCAAAGCACTCCCAACAGATGGCCATCCCACCTCTGCTTAAAACCTCCAAAGAAGGAGACTCCACCACACTCTGAGGCAACATATTCGACTGCTGGACAGCTCTGACTGTCAGGAAGTTCTTCCTGAGGTTCAAGTGAAATAACCTTGGAATTTGTTGTTGTGTGCCTTCAAGTCGTTTCTAACTTATGCAACCCTAAGGTAAACCAATCGCAGGGTTTTCTTGCCAAGATTTCTTAAGAGAAGGTTTTTTCCCTTTGCGTTTCTCTGAAGCCGAGAGAGTGTGACTTGCCCAAGGATACCCAGTGGGTTTCTATTGCTGAGCAGGAATTCAAACCCTGGTCTGCAGAGTTATAGTCCAGTGCTAAAACTACTATCCCATACTGGCTGTCACCATTGGAACAGCTAGGAACATAGGGCAGTTTTCTTATGCTAAAACAGTAGTTCTTGCTTTGCAGTTCTGACTTTTATCTCAATATTCTCTCCAGCGATTGGAAGCAGGTTTTCAGAGATGGGTCTTTTCTAGCTCTACCTAGGGAGACTCAACTTTGGGCTGTCTGTGCACCAAGTATGTACTCTGCCACTGAGTTAGAAGTTTTCTGGAGGGTGCCGGACCATTCACTACTGGGGGGAAAAAAGAACTTTCCACAATTTTTCAAATTTCTTCATAAACTGAATGAAAGAACTTGAGATTAAAAACAAGAAGGTGAGAGAAAGGAAAACTGACAGATTTGGTTATCCCACCTGAGACCTTGAAGTGCTTAGCTTTTAAAAGTTTGTCTTATTCCTCTGTAATCAGTCATTCTTTGATACTGAATTAGGGCTGCTACCTTTTCTGACAAACTCCTCATCTCTTACAGCTAAATGGTAGGCAGCCATCTTATGTAATATGATCTTCTTCAGATTCAAAATGGCTTCCAGCTATTAAATCTGATTGTGTAGATGGTGATACTTCTATTGATAAAGAAAACTGATGACAATTGAGAAGAATGAGTGATGCAATATGTTGATCAACATGGCTTTAACACTCTCAGATATTTGCCTCTTTTTGTTGTTATTATTGTCAACTTTATTCTATAGAAAGTAGCAAAGCAAAAACAGCTGGTTCTGGATGAAATCACCACTGGAGGCTTGTTAAATATTTTTAAAAATACTTGGAAACTTGCTGTACAGTAGAGAGACAAGACACTAAAAAAAGGAGACATTGCTTATACAATCTGTAACTCTTTTCATCTGTGCGCTGCATGAATTCTCCAAGTCAATCCTAATTAAACATATGTATGAGCCAAGAGGTGTATTCATCGGAATTACTTGTCATTCCTCAATAGTGCAGCAATGAGAGGGAGATTATCCTTGCCTTCTTTCCAAGGTGACGTCACTACATTAGGTCTTTTGTACTGATAATCAGGACTTAGGAAAGGTTTTATGTTCTTAGCGCCAGCATTTGAAAAATCTAATACTGATTTTAATGTAATAAGAATTAGCAGAGCTTTAGAAATTAATATTTATCTTGAAAGATCAGTAGGCGACTCTTTTCTCTCTCTACTGTAGGTGGGGGAAGGAGCGAGAGGGGTGATATAAGGATAAAGAAGCTTTGGGCTGTAGTGTTCCTCAATTGCTCTGTCACATCTGGCAGAGATTGAGAATATCAGCCAAATTGATATGCTGAAAAAATGCAGCATTTAGGAGTACAAACGTATTGCTAACATTTGAGTGCTGAAGCTGGAGTAATTATAAAGTCATTTAACAGAGCAGACAGTCTTAATTTATGAGTTCAGATTGTAAGCTTTCATGTCAGATGTTGTACCAGCCGAAGATTTAATAGCAGTGATATGGCAGTTGTGAGCTTTCTCTGTAATACAGCAGTAGTGGCTGAGCTCCCCTCATGATGTTGAAAACATGTTTAGAGTACATCTTGTACTTTCTTGAAGAAAATGCTCTCTAGTTTCCCATAGTCCTCTCTTTAGTTACCACCATTAGCAGAGACCTTTTGGAAGAATTCTGATCCAGCCAGCTTACCTCATGCTTAGTCATTTAAGTCCTATTCTTTGGCCAAATTCTCATGACCACCTGTTTGGCCTGCTGCAACACTGAGATTTGGCTGAAGAAAACAGCTTCACATTTCTTCAGAAAAAATCCCTCATTCGGGAGTCAGAAATGTCCTTTTCTTTACATCAAAGATGAACCACGTTAGATCTTCCTCCATTCAACAAGTTTCCTGTCATTGCATAGTCACTACCCTCCCTTTAAATTTTCCTCTAATTTGCCTTTTATGTCACATTCTCACATCCCCAGAAAACCCTATGATAGACTTGCCTTAGGGTTGCCCTAAGTTGGAAGTGACTTGAAGGCACACAACAACAACAACAACAACAACAACAACAACAACCAAACATACATATGAGATAAACCAGCATAGGGCAGTGATTTGAGTGCATTCTGAAAGTCTGGGATTCAAAGTCCCTGCTCAGCCTTGAAAACCCACTGGGTAATTTTGGGCAAGTCACAGTTTCTCAGCTTCAGGGGAAGGCCATGGAAAAACCCCTCTGAACAAATCTTGCCAAGAGAACCCCATAGTAGGTTTACGTTATAGTTGCTGTATGTCAGAAACAATTTGAATGCACAAGACAACAACAAAGTAATGACTCTTGATAATTCAGGTTACCAAGAGTCACAGGAAGGACCTGGCTTGTGGGAATTTTTAAAAATGCTCAGTAACAATAAGTAAAGTTAGGTGGAAATATCTGTTCATGCAGCCACATGTTATAGGACAGAGATCAGTGGTGTTCTTCCACCCTGGGAGACATTTAGTAGTCTGGTAATGTTCAAATTGAATCCAAGTTACTAACAAAAGGACACAAGATGAGAGGAATATGAAACATCTGCTGGTATCTTGGATTTTACAATATATAGCCAAACTGGACAACAGCTAGTTTTAGCAATGAATCAATTAATAGTCACTGTACAAAAAACAAAAACATGGAATTCTACTAGCTAATTGAGATGCTGTTGTGTTGGGTGGCCTGTCTGTCTTTCCCAGCCAGCATGAGAAAACAGATATTTTTTTTTCCTGTTACTTCAGTGCACTTGCATGGTATAAAAGTATTATTTCAAAGAGAGATACAAGACATAATAGTCTATTACCAGCATAAGTGGCATTGTTACCAATGACGGCATGAGTACAGTCCTCCTCAAGGAATCTCCTGCCCATGGATGAGTGGTAGCTTTCATTGATTCCCCTGTTCTGCCTCTCCCATATTTACTGTGAAGGGTTGGAATACTCTCAGAATATTCTCAGAATAACACTGCCTTGGGAAAAGAAGATGCAAAGGAAAGAGAAAAAGAGTGAAGAGTCATTTCTCTTTCCATGAGCATCACTCTCTGCTGAATTCGTTGCAAAAGGCCTATGCTGAGTCCAAGCAAATATATATTGTTTTTGACTCATTTCCTTATATTATTTATTTCCTCTGAGTTTAGAGGAATTCCTAGACCTTGTTGCCCAGTGCCATTTGTGAGGGGAAAAGAGCCCTGTATGTGAGTAGATTTGTAATTCAGAAAGCAACCTTGAACTATATATAACATGCTTGTGAGACTTTCATATTACAGAATGTGTTTGCAAAATTGACCTTGGTATGAGTTACACAATGGTCTGATGTCAGCCTCTTTACTGGTGTTATACTATTGAGCAATTCAACTTGGATGAGAGAGTTCACACAAAAGAACCTTCCAACAGTTCTAGGAATTTTATATCTTTAAAAGCATTCAATATATTTCTTTGTGGTGCTCAGGCATAGACTTTCCAAAACTATGTTGTTATTTTCCAGAAATCTCACTGAACCTGAGGTCACTGGATAACTTTCTCACTGGCTGCATGAAAACTGTACTGTAAGCTCTTCCCTCAGCAGACTCTGTTAAAGTATTCTAAGGAAAGTTTCTATAGTCAGCTTCACAGAAGATATTCTTTACACATGGGGTTGGCCTAAACCACTGTGTCTGAAACATGGGTCCCTAAATGTCCTTGGACTTCTGCTTTCAGAGGTTCAGTTAGCATAGTCAGTGGTCAGGGATTATGGTAGCTGTAGTTCAATGACAACATCAGGGTCCCCTAATTAGGGGCCACTGACATAGACAATGGACAGATGTATTTCCATTTGTGGCATACTTACACACACACACACACAAACACACACATTTAATGACCACCTTGTTTTATCTATAGCAGCCTTCCCCTGATCTGGCCTCCAGATGTGTTGCACTACAACTTTTATCATACCCAGCCATCATGTGAATGTTGTCCATATATGATACTTCTATAGCCCTCAGGTTTAATACAGAACAGGTTGTGAAGTTAAAATATGATCCCAGTGGGAATGTTAGTAGTTATTCTCATGTATTAGTGTTATATGACTTCAACATTCTGCCCACACAATTTTCCTCCTAATTGCCTCTTGTATATTGGAATTATTTCTCAGCTTGCAAACCACTGGCAGTGGCTTTGAGCACAAGCTTGGATCTCTGATCCAGTCATGAATATCATTTTACATCTTTTTAATCCCTCAAGACAAATTCAAAGGTTAGATTTTACAGTTAAGATAGCTTCCAAAAGTGATTCTTATGCCTAAATATTCTTTAAAAAAATATAAAGCAGACAACTTGTTTCCCTATAAACTGCTTCTGCTCCCGTTTTTGTTGTTGTTGAATTACACTACAGAAACGTAGGACCTCTGAATATCAGTTGCTGGGGAATGATAGTGAGAAAGGACTGTTACCCTATTGTGCATAATTTGTGGGCTTCCAAGAAATATTGGGTTGACTATCACCTTGAAAAACACACTTCTGGGCTATATCAGGAGAGGATGGCCAGTTGTGCATTGTCAAAAGGAGGGCATATAGCAGAGGATGCCAGTTCACAGAGAATTTGCACATATATATGTTACAGAAGACTTTGCATCCATCGTTACCCTCTGACAAGTCAATGGAATCGGCAGCCTAATTCAATTTACCTCCAAGTGATCCAGATTCTGTGCCAAAACAATTTTCCCTTCAATAAATTATCCCTATGCAGTTCAGTCATTGCCATCGTTATCCTCACTGAGCTAATGAGTAACTGCAGTGCTCTTCTGGTGGTGGCAGCAATCTTAATACAGAGGGAGGACATTTTTGGAGAATGTGTTTAATAGGTGAAGTATTGTTTAAGGAAAGCTTTGGTTGGCCAAGACCAGCCAAATCATTATTGGTTGACCAATCTTCATCAACCTCCATTTTTCCAACAAATTTTATATATAACAACCAGACAGATGAGCTTCCTTTTAAACTATTTTCTTATTCTGTTGATGATGATGCAAAATCCTCGCACTGAATTCTCTGTCTTTTCTCCTTTAATACTGGCAGATCTTTCAGCTGTTTATTCTATTTGCACTTCTATCATTTCCAGGTTTTTTCCCTACATGTTTAGTGTAACAGGAATCATGTAGCTCTTCAGATGTTGATGGACAATATAACTCCCAGTATTTCACTATTGGCTATGCTGGCCAGGGTTGGTCCACAAAGCAGTCCAATAATATCTAGAGAGCTACATAATTCTCACCTATGCTGTGCAAAATGATTGAACCACTTTAGCCTTTGACTGGGTCTTAAGTAATATGAAGCTCTAGGTATGCTAAAACATTCTGTTAACTTTTTACTTACTTCTAAAAAGTGGTCTGTTTCTGCTTTGTGTCAATTTTTAGGTGAATACAATCATAAATCAATTGCATACCCTTTCCACATCAATCTGCAATTGTTTTTTAGACATTACACTAAAATCCACATTTTTATCGAACATTTCTCTTAAAATACATCAAAAGTTTGTGTGAGTTTTCTCTAAAATATGCATTTTATATGTTTTTTCTTAACTGAAAAGTGCATTGCAAAATCTGAAGAGGAATGACATCTGACTACAGCTCATAGAATTTCCTCAGCTACCATGACCAATAACTATAGGAACTATAGTCCAGAAACATCCAGAGGGTATTTAGGGTGTTGTAGCAAAGACTTACAAGTTTAATTTGATCTAAGCATTCATGCACAACCCATTAAGCTTCAAGGTGCTGTGAGACTCTTCACAGTTTAAAGAATATATTTTTTCAACCTCAGTCTATATGGTGTGAGTTAAACCGGTTCATATAAAAATGGGGACTCAAGCATCTTAGCTGGTATGTATGCTTTATATGGGCCCCTTTGGTTTCCCATCAGCCATTTCAAGAATAGAACTGCTCTATTATTATTTGATTCTGCAGTGCTCTGTAGATTTGGATCTTCAGAGTATCATTCAAAACCAACTGGTTAAAATAACAATTTGGCAGAAATGATTGGGGCACTTTATATTGTGTGATATGGCACTGTATCTTGATTAAAAAACAACAACACCAACTATAGTTGTTGGGCCTGAAAATGGTAGTGCATCTTTTCTGTTGGTGAACAAGCATGGGCAATGCAACTCAGTTTTATGTGATTGACTCAAACTCAAGTCTCCTCCAAAATCATTTGTAATTCATAAGAGATTAACCTTAAAGATTTCAAAATAAATTTAAAATTTAAAATAAACCCAACATGATAGCATTTTATTGACAATTAAATAATATGCAACAGATTTTTATTTTAAATTCTTCTCCCTTATGTTATGGAATATGGGCCACACAGTTTTTTTTGCCAATCGTAGCGGCACCTTTCCTAAAGGAAATGGAACAAAGCTGTGCTTGGAGCTTTTGATCCTTGGGGCAGAAGTTATTTGATTGGCCTGTAGTATAATGAAAGACTGAAACTGTGGTTGCCTCCTTCCCACAAAATTATTCAACTTAAGTTATATAATTCCTTTCACACTGTTGTCCCAGTAAAGGGCATAGATCTGGTTCCAGTATTGGGATAATGAAATGAATTGTGCTTTGGTAGGATAGAGATTCAGCAGGACAACTTCTGGCTGCTGTAAAGACAGACAGGCCACAAAATATTTGTTTTAAGAAACAAGGCTAGGAAGGCGATATAAATTGCAAAGAAACTGTAAAGCAAATGAATTGCACATTTATCTATTCATTGCAGACATAAATCTCTTTATTTTTGTATCTTTCTGTCAGTCTCAGAGACCATAACTATTTAAATTTGGCAAGATCCGACTAAGAACAGTTTCTGGCCCATGGCACTAGTTTGGAAATTGCAACTGCAGCAATTAGCATTTCCAGTTCACAGGAGGTCAGGCAATGGGGTTATCCTTGGACCAGTTGTATATTATCTCAAAGGAAGCAAGAAAAATGGAAAGAAGGCAAAGAGACTTTGCACCCTTGACTTCTGCAAACACCAGCAGAATATCCTCAGTCTTTTTGTTTACTTCCATCAGCTTTTGGTCATTGGTGTATTTACAATCAATTTAGAGCAACTCTCCTGCTCCTCATTTTTCCCCCCAAATTATATTTATTAATTTATTAATTTCAGTAAACAGGAAAAAAAACTCATATTGACAATGAACACAGTGCACATAACCAACAGAAACATAGAGCAGTAAACAAGAAAACCAAAAAACAATAAACAAAATATTCTATCTACATTTAAAAAATTACAATTGACACGAATTACATAAGAATATTGCTTTTTGTCATTGGTATATTTACAGTCAATTTAGAGTTACTCTCCTTCCCCTCATTTAGTTGGTTGTTTCTTGGAGCACATTACTAGCTCAATCAGATTTTAATTGTCTTTACCTCCCCAAGAAATCCTGAGATAACATTGTTGCATGAAAAAAGGGCTGGTCATTCTTTGTTTAAGATAAGTTCCCTATCAAAGAACTACACCTCTCCAGAGTTCCTTGGGTTTATTGGAAGAATTTATAACTGCCCCCCAAAAGTGAGGGATGTTATTTTCTTTAGCTTTTAAAAAAGGCTTACTTCTTAAATAAATAAATAGATTTTGCTCTACTGCTGATCTTTCAAAGCCTATTGATCTTTCAAAGCTTGACAAGACATGCTGAATTCCAGATTTGGATCAGTTAAAATCCACTGAGCTCTACTCAGATTCCAGAATTCTGAATGCAAGAGTCAACCATTTCTTACTGTGCTACAAAGAAAATACCACTGATTTGTGGATGACAGAATAACTAATAGCTGCAGTAGTAGGTAGACATTCATTGACTTCTTCAAGAAGGACCATTCTCCAAACCCATTGGTGGCTTTGTTACCTAAGAATCATGTTTCTGATTCCCCTGGGAATAATCTATGTTTATTTCTTGGGCGTCCTAAAATTAGTACTGTATAAATAGGACATATGTTTATTCCAGACTTTAACTAAATAATGATTGAGGAGACATGTGGCTTCTTCAATTAATGCAGTTGCCTTATCTGTGTGGCAAACAGGTGTATATACAGTGCGATTCTGAGAAGAGAGATCATCAGAACTTGTTGCAATGGAACCTTCTGGGAACTGGATGGTCTATTTCCGAGGGGGGGAGAGGAAACTTGGCATCCTCCTACTCATTCATGCTACATCCCCTTCCACATTATAATAAGAGACCTTGAAGTCACTTCTACTGAGTCAGACCCTACAGAATGTTTACTTAGGGTCAAACATCAAGTAACACAAGGAGATTGCCCAGTTGCCTCTCTGCACCTTTAGCTTCTGTTTCTCGTCTTCCACTACTATCTTCATTGTTGTCACCACCACCATCAAAGAAATGCAGGTTTTAGAAACTGCCAGGTTTGACCGTAGCAGCTTTGAAGTTCTGGGGAGGAGGGTGCTTTTCTGTTGGTGAATGAGCAGCTTACATGGGAGGGTTATTTCATCTAGCACTACTATCCTTCTAGCTCTGAGTAAAGATCCTTATATTTTTGGGCACTTTAATTTTAGTTCTGCTGATAGTTTTCATCTGATGTTTAAGATCTTGGTACCTTTTAGTTCTTAAACATGCTTGTTCTTATTTGAACAATTTATATTTTAGCTATTTTTTTAAGCCTACTTCTTTGCCAACTATCCTGTGAATTTTGACTGAAGATAGGTATAGACATTTCTAAATAAACAACTGGGGGTGGTAGGATTAAACATTCATGCCCTCACCCCAGTGCCACTGCTTTAATGTGTCACCAATGAAAGGTACCCTGCCAAAGAGTAGATTGCTGCTGTCTTATTTATTTTAGTATCAATTTTGATATATGTGGTCCATCAAAGGTTGTGATTCCAAGCATTGCATCACTTGCATATATCTTAAGATGGTGGTCACTCTTAGGAGCACAGTAACTGGTGGGACCTATTGTATTAACCAAAACGTCACCTGCTGGTCCTGTAACTTTGTTTATGTGACTGAATACAACCACACAGAATGTCATCTGCAGTATGTGGAGTAAACAACTACACACTTGTGTACACATTTCAGAAACTATAAGTCTGAAATGCTGACTGGGAAGCTTGAACAACTAGTGGCCAAAGATTTTAACTCAGAATATCACAGCCCCTCTGATTTGTCTTGGTTTGCAATTGAGACACCATCTCACTCAAGCATTTTAGATGAAAAGGAAATTTTCTGGATTTATACACTCAAGACTTTAATACTACATGTCAATGATGGAGTGTTCTCAAGTGCCACCTTGGCTACAAGCTCACTGTTATTTTCAGCAACCAAAGAAGGCATAAGCTGAAACATTTTGCCTATTAACTGAACCATTAAGTTCTGTTTCTTAATCACTCATATATATAGTGTGTGTGTGTGTGTGTGTGTGTGTGTGTGTGTGTGGGGAGAGAGAGAGAGAGAGAGAGAGAGAGAGAGAGAGAGAGAGATCGATCCTGACTTGATATAAGGCAGTTTGCTATGTTCCTAAACATGTAATGTGGATGATATAATGTGTCAGGAAGTACCCAAAACATCTTGTTCAATATACTGATCTAAATCAGCTCAGAAATAAGATTAAGGTAATACTGGAATAATCCACTAAAATAAATTTAATAGATGTAAGTCTACCCAGATTCTGAAATGACTACTCTGAAATCACTGCTATGAACTCTATCTTATCGCAGGTAGAAAACAAATAAGAATATAGTATTGGATTTCAAAATATATGAAGAGCATTCTTTGTACTTAGTAATGCAGTTGACCCATATCAGATGTGACTTGAAAGTGAACCAGATAAAAGGTTTGAACAAAATTCTTCAATGTAAGCCATTCTTGCCTTTAAAACTTTGGTGTTTAAGGTCCATGTATACAATCTGATTTAGAAAAAAGGAAACACTGGCCTAGATTTTTAAAAGTTGCTTTGAAAGGTTGGAGATCTTTTTAAAAAATCCACTTGCTACTTTGTGACACTACCCACTTATCCGTTGCCTGCTCCTAAATTACACAAAGAGAAATTAGATACATTTTCAGTAGCTCATTCTCAAATCTTTTCCATGAGTCACCATTATTCCTTTTGCCAAACTAAATATGTCTGAGAAAGGCTGGAAACTTTAATGGAAAGAAACATAAAACTTGAAATGTCTGTGTGTGAAATGTGCGCATGTGCGGCAGAAGAACAAGCTCTTCCATGGAACTTGAATCATAATTCAGCAATTTAAGGGATGCAGAAATGAGACATTGTAACTTGATTTAAAGGGCTTTTGAGACTGTAATAACTGTGAACATGCTAAATTGAAAATAAAATGGATGTAACAATTAACTTTCCATTAAGCTGCAGGAACTATAGTAATGCATAGAGCTGCCTCATCAGCAAGCTTTTTGCAAAAAAATGGATTTAAAAAAAAAAAAATTGAGGAAGTCTTCATGTGAAAAGAATAAATTTCATGATAATGAGGAACAGGGCAAACCTCTTTGGCATAACACATACGTGTGGGAATGTTCTACACCTCTGGATTGTAACTCCCAGTATCTCCAACCAACATATTCATTTTGGTTATGTGTTCTGATAAAGGGTAAATGTCCTCAAAATAATGCTTGAAACCAGTTCAAGAAATGTATAACGAAAGAACTGAGGGTGAGATGAACATCTATGACTGCTTTATTAGGGAGAGGGGGCATTCAAATCTAGAAATAGGTGCCAGCTGCAGGGACTATTTTGAATATGAGTTACTTGTCATTCTGCTGGGATCCAGAATCAGAAGAGGAAAAGAGCTGACCAAGAGAAGTTTAGAAAAGAAAAGCTTTGCTAGATCAGAACAATAGTCAAACCAGTCCAACATACTTCCTGTGATATTGAAGGTAACATTGGCCACCATGATAACTATCAGTCAGTGAGAATGCTACGCTCCATGAGATTGTCTAATCCTCTTTAAAGCTGTCCAAGTTGGAAGCAGCCATCACTTCACTGGGGCAGCAGTGAATCTGGCATGGTGGGGGCAGTGAATTTTATCAGGGCGAGCCTTCAAGGGCCTTGAAGGAGGTTCTAGGGCACCCTTTCCTGGTGAATAATTACCTGGATACAGATATATGTTAGAACGTCTGCCCTATTACTAATGTACACTTTCTGGGCAAGATGCTTGAATATGTGGTACCTGGGCAGCTTCAGGTATATTTGAAGGACATTTCAGTTATTTGGATTCATTTCAATCTTGTTTCATATTAGGATACGATATTCAAATAGCATTAGTTGCTCTGACCTACTCCAGGTGAAAGATAGCAGGTGTTCTATTCTGTTTTCGTACTATACATCATGGACCAGTGCTTCTGTTCTTATCTGCAGGGGTAGTTTCAGAAGTTAGCACTAGAGGATTCCTCTTCAGCTGCGTGGCTATTATGGTTCCATCTTATCCCCCATGCAGATTAATATTTATATGAAGCCACTGGACAAAGTCATTAAGAGGTTTGGGTTAGAGTGCCATGGGTGGACTAATGGCACTTGTTCTTCTCCTTGTCATTAGAGTCAGCTGGGGCTGTGCACATACTGGACCAGCACCTGGATGCTATAATAGGCTAGGTAAGACCAACAGACTGAGAGTTAAACCTGATAAGACAGAGACTTCTTGGTTCTCGGGTTCAAGAATTGGGTGCTCTGGATGAGATTGTGCTAGGAGCTATGTAGGACGTTCTCTTAGCTCTGTCACTGGAAGTTCAAGTGTAAATACTCTCAATTTATTTATTCAGAGTATAAATCAAATTACTTTACGTATGTATAGTGCTGCATTAAAATTTTTGTAGGTCCTGGGCACTCTTGTATGCAATTCCTTGTCTCATCTCAGTGTACCACTAGGAAGGTTCTTGTAAGCCCTAAAATTTTTGTAGGCCCTAGACATTGGGCCTAAAGTACATAATTGATAAAGCGGCCCTGGTTGGTAAGTATGTATATATTTCTGCATGCATGTTATGGCCTTTCCTGGATAGAGATAACTTTGCCAGAGTAACCCACACTTCCCAATTAGACTACTCTAGTAAGTGGGGCTGTACTTAACAGTGACTTGGAAGCTACAGCATGTGCAAAATGCAACAGAAAAATTGCTGACTGGAGTACTATACAGACAAGACATAACACACTTTTTAAAATTTAATTATTGTTTAATTATCTTCTCATTTGCCTGTTTCCCAATTTTTAAGCTTTATCTTATTTTCACCTTGTAGTTCTAGCTTTGTTGTACACCGCCTTGGGCTCCCATGTTGGAAAAAAGTGAGAGCTACACTGGCTGTTCAGTCACTCCTGGACTGAATTCAAGGTGGTGGTGATTCAAAGCCTCAAATAGCTGGGGACCTATATACCTGTCCAAGGAATACATTGTGGAAAGACATGAGAGAGGGTCTTTTTTCCTGTGGCACCCCTTCTAAAAGTCTGATTGATGCTTACTTCTGTTCCTTTCAACTGCCAAGTCAAAAACATAGCTTTTCATTAAAGACTTTGAAGCTTAACTTACTTTTTGAATGAACATGGTTGTCACTGTTTAACCCATTTCAATTTCTGGAATTTTGAGTCTGTTTAAATTATTCAAATGTTTTTAGTTGGTTTGAGTTATTCTTCTAAACTCTAATGTTCAAACTGATTTTATTTGTACACTGCTCTGTGATAAAGGGTAGAATGTAAATTATTTTAATGAAATGAATAAATAAAACCTGAATTTGCCACCTCATGTACGTTCAAGACCTCCTGATGATCTCAATGCTTCAGGAATGGTACTTGGATTATGGGGATATTTTCAATCATATTGGTCACATTCACAGTTTGTATCAGCAAGATGTCCATAGGAGATTGACCAAGATGATATAGGATCAAGAAAGTGATGAAAGAATATGATCAGCTTGGAGAAGACAAGCTGAAAGGGAGAGATGACAGCAGTTTTCAAGTATCTGTAGTGCTATCACACAGACTTGTTCTCTTTTGCTCCAGAAGGCAAGAGCAGAATCAACAGATAGACATTGTAGAGAAGGAGATCTTGACTGAACATTAGAAGACCTAATAGTAGGAGCTGTTTGACAGTGCAGGAGACTACATCAGGCAACTGTGGTCTCTCTTTTACTGGCAACTTCCAAGTCAAAGCTCTTTAGCCAGCTGTAAGGGATGCTGAAGATGCATCCTGCACTTGGTTCTACAATTCTATAATTCTATGACTATTCCATGCCTAATATGAAAAATGATAACGTGAAAAAGCCAAACAAAGGATACAGCTGAGAGCACAATTATGCACTTGGTTTACATGCAATAAAACCCATATGACCAGGTTTTGGATGGCAGTTCTAATATAGGTTGTCATGTACACTCAACATTTTGAGCAAAAGATTTTAATTAACAGACTTGTGTGGTCTCGGTTGCCTATATGATTTGTCCAAATGACTCCTATTATCCCTGCTCAAATATTGCAAAGCCATTAATAATAATAAGACAAATAGAGGTGATCATGTGAAAAAGTTTTGGCCAATTTCATAATGGAATATGCCAGAAGTAAAACAAATCAAGGATTTCTTGGTATTTCAGGTTCTGTGAAAAGTAAGGAGGAGCAGTAATGCCAAGAACTGGTGCTGAGTTTGCCAAATGTTTCCTTAGGAAACCTTCACCAACACAACACTAAGCAAAGCATGGGCAACGCACACACAAGCAGCAGTAAAGGATTCCAGTATTAAGTCTCTCCCCTCCCCTGCTTTCTTTTCTATTTGACCTAGCACACTGATAAAATTCAATAGAAGATGCGGCTGGGCCTTGTCTAAAATAAAGGGCAAGTAGATTCCAGCCGTTAATCTTTTAATTTTCATTGAACGAGAAAGGCAGGGCATGAAGATTTATCTGCCTAAAATATTGCCTTTGGCTGTTTCTCCAGTTCAAACCTTTTAACTCATCATCTCCATTGTAGCAGAAGTAATTTCACCAAATAAAAACATAATTCTTCCTGAAAGGATACATGGATTTATTTGGGTTTTTTTTTTCCTCCTTTGAATGTTGTCTTTTGCTATTGCCAGCTGTTGAAACTCTAATAGAACCAGGTTGTTAGAAGGTGGTCATCAGGTGATGAGCCATTGTAGAATAGATCAGAAAAGCCTAAACATTGAACAGGGGCTGCAAAATTCTGGGCTTACTGCATAGCTTCAGGCAACTTTCTTCCCCTGGAATTTCAAATTTGGTGACTTGAGATATCAGTTCTCATGGGGGACAAAATGATTATGTTAATCTAGGTTTACACTAGATACTTTATCCTTGAATTTGCTCTGCTTTTGTATATTAATGTTAACAGATGTTATACATGTTTACATTGAACTTCTATTTCACCAGGTACTTTAGGAATCTCTATCTCTACTGTTGCACTTGAGGTAAGCTACATTTACATTAGCAGATGCACACTACATTTAGTTGAATCAATTGTGTCTCATAGACAATAGTGATCTTACAACTATCTTGAGGTAAACACATTGTATTTCAAATAGGGGATTAAATGTAGCATGTACAATTCAAACTCCTATTACAGAAGAAAGTTGATGATCTCCATGCCAGTGAAATACAGTCTTTCTGTTTATGTGACCAACTTTGAGTCAGGAATTATTTCCTCCTATGTCAAGTTAGTTAATGAAGTCCATCATGAGAGCTGAGAGAGGTTAATGTAGTGTGGCTTATGTGTTGAATCAAGTGAAGTTACATGTTTGGCGAGAATTATTGCTCCTACTGGTGGACAAGATTGTGTGGCTTAGGTTATGAAGCTCTGCATTTGGGTTGCAAAAGAAATGGCTGACCTTTTGCTCTATTCAGTTCTACAATTATTAGATTCACAAGCAGACTTTTAAATCTTATAACTAAGTATTTATTCCATTTCTCTGATTAGAAAATTGTCATTATAATTTATATTTATCTAGTGATTCTGTGGAAAGTCAGAATGGTGTAGTGAGCTAAGTGTTGGATAATGACTCTGGAGACCACAGTTTGAATCCCCACTCAGTCATGGAAACCCACAAGCTAACCTTGGACAAGTCACACTCTCACAGGCTCAGAAGAAGGCAAAGGCAACCCTCCTTTGAACCAATCTAGCAAAACAAAAAGTCATGATTGGTTTTCTTAGGGTCACCATAAGCTGGAAACAACTTGAGTGCACACAACAATTAATTCTTTCCAGAGCTTATGAAGTTCCTTGAAACTTCATGCTAAGTACTCAGACTAATATTTCTAATACAGTAATCTCATTTCCAAGGGTCAAAACCCACCAATACTGTCTTAGAAAGGCTGCTTGAATAAGTTAAATAGTTCAGAAAAAAGATGGAAAAGATGATATGGATCAAAAAATGCCTATTGCTCATCCTTTGTTTTCCTGCCCTATAATGTTTAAATTCCTCCGTATACACTTTCTTTCTAGATACTGCTGAAAGTGTGCAATGAGGACAGTGCCTCTCATCTCTGGAATTCTTGCTTGGTCAGTTTTTGTGAGATGCTGACCAACTCACAGTCATACTGATTCAGTGCTCTCAAAGAGTCAATTGTAGCACAATATCTACTGTTCTTTCTCACTTGAAATTTTATATGCCCACAAGCCAAGCCAAGCCAAAGCAAGGCAGAAATAAGAAACAACACACATTGTTTTTTTAAAAGCACCATACATACGGTGTGTGTGTGTGTGTGTGTGTGTGTGTGTTTTACTCAATATGAAGCATGGGTTCAGACACACACAAAGGTATTGAATGTTTTCATGTAAACCTGGCCCCATAGGATGAATGATGTGTCTATTTTTCAGATTCTGAGAGCCACTGTCATCATGTCCATGGAAGGAATATCTGGATGCTGGAAGAAGGACCAAGTGAATCAGAAGCCTCCGGAATTGCAAGTAGGCTACTATTTCAGGATAAGTATAGTCACAAAAATGGATGACATAATCATCATTGCATAGGTTTGAGCAGAGATACCAAAATACACAAGCGTCTATATGCTTAGGCAAGGTCCTTCAACATCAACAGGGGCATATATTCATGTGTGTGTGTGTGTTTGTATTGGTGGCAAGAAAACCAAATGACATCATGGTTGATTTCAGACAGTGCCAAGTGCCAAATATCCCAGAAACCAAAATCTCCCCAGTTCTTTTATGAAATTCTTTCTTTTGCTCAAGGAAACATGTGTTAGATCATTCTTACCTAGTGCCAACTCTAATTTCAGCTTGTGGCTTTCATTTTTTCAATGCAAATGATGCCTCAGAAGTTTTGCTTTTAGCCCACAGATGAATTTTATGACTGGAAAAAATGCATTTCATTTTGAGAAAGTAAAAACCTCTATGGCAGTTTTTTTTTTTTACATTTATGGTATATCTGTTGACTGATTGAATGAATCAAGTTATTCATTCATTTGGCTGTTGATGTCATGCCCCAGTCCCAGGTCTCAGGTGCAAACACAGACAGGACCCTCCCCAACAGCCACAATGCAGAGATATGAACAGGATGATACTTACTCCAGCCATCGTAGATAAAAAAGAGAGAGCCCATGAGACTCATAGTGTTTATACAGAGAAGACCCATTAATTAGGCAAAGAGCTGGGCAGAGGGCTGTCAGCCCATAAATACAGGGGAGGGAAGGGGATGGAGAGCAATCTGTTGCAGACAACTGGTGTCACTGGCAGAAGCAACACATCCTATGTTCAGATCTCTGACTCGTGTCCCTGGAAACCTTGACCCTTGCCTTGTGTGCTGACTTTACCACTGAATATACCTTTGGACTGTCACTCTGAATTTATTACTGACTCAGACTGCTGAAATAACAAACGCTAACTGGCTGACAAACTGTTATAAACTTTGTCTGTGGCTGCTGATAAAGACTCTACTTGGCGAGCTGTAAACCTTGGCTGGCTGCCAGCATAGAACAGTTGAGCAATTATGGACTACACTGCTGACCTTCCATCAGCTTCCCAATAGTGTTCAATATGAATCCAAACAGGCAGAGTGGAATCACAGAACTGATAAAAAGGAACAACGCTCTCCTTTTTTAGATTTAAGAAGCCTTTACCCTTTTCTTCCAGAAGTGACACAGTAAGATATTATTATGATGAGCATGAAAAAATAGAGCCTGGAACTTTGGAGAACCCC